>JAWDJV010009396.1:0-71679 GCA_033119285.1 Teratosphaeriaceae sp. CCFEE 6253
CTTGGGAAGCTGATCCTGGGCCACGTTGTGCGCCAGTGCCTGCAGACCATCGTCTGCACTATGCAGGTACCGCTCTGGGGGACGAGATCGAGGCCAATGGCAGGCGCAAAGGCAGGCACGCTGACTGCGGAGTAAGGTGAGGCGCATGCGGAGATATCGGGGGAGGGACTTATGACGTACTGTAAGGCCTTGTCGCGTGTGCGCGTGTAAGTGAATGTTCACACGGATTCGTGCTTTCCGTATCCGTTTGCCCTTTTACTGAACGCCATGTTTATCTTCCGCCATGGCGGTCGTCGTGCTCAAGCAAGTCTTCCGACCATAGTTCACTCGCGTTTCGCCAGACGATGCTTCGCCTCCCGAATCGATATCCCCTTCGCGCCATCACCAGTCCCGTTGATCGAGCACTGTCCAACGCCGACGTGTCAATGTCGAGATGCACCGATCGGACTGGATATCGAGCGCGAACAGAACATCAATGGCTCCATGCCGTCGTATGCGGAGCAGGTCTTGATCAGCACTGGCCATAGCGACTGGCCGAGCAAGATTGAGGAGGATGAAGGCGAGAGCAGTGCGCTGGTGGGACAGCTGAGGACGTTGTTGTTGAGAGATGGAAATTACAGCGATGTTGGTGGACATGGATCTGCCAGGCGTGCTCGGTGGCGAGTGCTGATGTAGATCCATAGCCCTACCGCAATATCATGCTCACCAATTCCGACTTCCCACCTACCGGTCCGCCCGCCCATCAAAGTGACCCTCCCTCTGACCCCCCAAACACCCCTCCAGCATCCGCGTTCCTCCTCCCCAGCTTCCAGTACGTCCCCACGATCCCCACGCAACCCGCCGCAATCGAAGACTTCATCAAAGCCTTCATCCTCCCCGCCAAGTTGCACCAAAGCGATGCCCGCCCGTCCCGAGCCCAGCAGAACATCCTCCTCCGCCAACCCGAGCTGCAGAAGCAATTCCTCGGCGCCCGCAAGATCGACGAGATCCTCGTCCTGATCTGCGGGCACGGCGGCCGGGACACCCGCTGCGGCCAACTGGGCCCTATCTTGAAGGCCGAATTTGAGGAGAAGCTGCAGCGCCAGAATGTCGCCCTGCTGCATGATAAACCCGTAGCGGATGCCGAGGTCGTGGACACGGCGGTGGAGGGGTACGTGCCAACGGCGCGGGTGGGGTTGATCAGCCATATCGGCGGGCACAAATGGGCGGGGAACGTGATTGTGTACATCCCGCCGTCGTTCGGCGGGAATGCGTTGGCGGGGATGGGGATCTGGTATGGCAGGGTGGGGCCGGAGCATGTGGAGGGGATTGTGGCCAAGACGGTGTTGGAGGGGAAGGTCATCAAGGAGCTGTTTCGGGGGGGCATTGATGCGGAGAGACAGATTATTCGGCTATGATAATTCAAGCTGCTGGTCTGAGGTCGGCCGTTATCGCAACTCTATGTCATTTGTCGACGTGCCCAGTCGTCACCCTGCTGGTACCAACGATCCAATCGTGGCGTTTATGCAGCGCACCTGCCTCTTCGTGATCGTGAAAGTCGTGAGCCGTTCGCGGTGTTTCGCTGCGTCGCATACGCCGAGAGGTCGTTGCTGGTGATGAGCCTGAGCAGCTGCTCTACTGCCCCTCTGCATCGGTCTTCGTGGACGTGTGAAGCTCTTCCTGAACGGATTGCCTCGCAATGCTTCAGCACTGCTGCGACCTCTATCTCCATGCCCATTATCCCTGACGAGACTCGCGCTGTGCCCGGATCCTGCGCTCGACGTTTACGGGACCGTCGTTGAAACAGTCCCGTCTTGATGAGATGGACAGCACAGAGCTCGCAATGTCACCGCCTCAAAGGAACTCCTTGCACTTCTTCAATTCCTCCGCCAACTCCGTATCGTAGAGCTCCTTCGCCGCCTCCACGGTCGTCAATAACTCTTTGCGCAGCGCGCGCCTCGTAACATTCTCCGGCTCCTCGTCGTAGTAGCGAGCATGGAAGCCGTGAACGATCTCGTGGAGCTTGGACTCGGTCTGCTGGCTGAGTCGAGCCAACCATTGATCGACGAAGTCTTCGAGTCTAGCGGATGCTGCGCCGACGACCATGCCAAAGATGTTGTCACGGCCGTAGAGCTTGTCGGTCATGATCTTCTGCATGTCCGCGAAGACGCCTGCTTTGCCGAGCTTCTTGCGAGCTCTAGCGTCTTCGTAGGCCGGCTTCATCTCCTTGACGAGATAGGAGTCCGCGGACTCGACAGATGTAGCATCGTACTGGATGTCACTGCACCTTGATGTTAGCTCGGTCCGGGAAGTGTCTTGCCCAGGATGAGTCAAGCCTACCCGATGTGTCTCCCCAGCTCCTTGAAATGCCTCGTAACGGTGTCGTTGATTGTGCCGCGGGTCTGCTCGATGAAGCTCCGGAGGGCCCCGGAGTCCATACCCATCGATCCTGGGCGTTCTGTGAGAGTCTTAGCGAGGTGCAGCAGCCAGACACGGATCGAGGCATTTACCAACGAGGTCCGTGCAAAGCGTGGTAAGCGAGTCACCGACCGCCATGCGAAAGGCCTCCCTCGACACCAGCGTAGCCGACTTAAAGCGACTGAAGGCATCGAGTATGTCCTTTTGCATGATGTCCGCAATGCGACGGTTCCAGTCGACTTGTATCTTGTTCGCGTCCTTCCACACGCCGTCACGGCGGACAAAGGCGCCATAGCGTGCTGTTGTCTCCGGATTAGCCGGGGACTGGGAATGCAGGGCTCTTACCAAACTTACGGCGTCCGTATCTGGCCCACGTCTCGTGAAGTTTCTCGGTCTGGCTCACCCATTGATTACCGCGCTCATCTATCATATGTCAGCACACTATCACAGAGCTGCGTGACTGTGATACAACCTACCACACAGATCTCTCACAACTCTCTCTATCGCGCTCTTCAGATCCTCACCTAGCTGAGTCGTCACAGCCTTGAGATTCTCCAGCGGCTGCATCACGAAAACCAGCACATCTTGCTTCCGCTCCAGCTTGGATTTAGAGCACAGCAGCTCAGCTGCAGTGAGCATGCGGGACAGACCCATCTTGCACAGTTGCTGAAGTTTGGCGTGCTTTCGGCGGGCTGGGATCGCGAAGAGATGTTGGCGCAGACGCACGATGTCGGTAGCTTCAAGCGACAGCTGCGGCCTCTCCCTGCGCGAGTATCCTTGCATGTGCATCTGGTAGGCAGTGTTGGAGACGCAGAAGACGGGCACGTCCTCTTTCGAGTCTGTCATGTCCCGGTGCCTCTTCTTGATGGCGACGATGTTGTAGCGGCTGCGCGTCAGGATGCCCTCTTCCTTCCACTTGGCCTCTATGTCGGCCTTCTCAGAGGCCTTAGTTCTCACTTCACGAGAGAGGCGGGCCTCCTCTGCAATCTCAACTGGGTCGGTGGTCTCTTCGTCGATCTCATTCTGCTGGCCTTCAAGGCCGTTGATCTCTTCGGAGAGCTTGTCAATGCGCGCCTTCAATGCATTGAGCATGGCTTGGTCTTGCAGGGACACAGTGTCGCGCTCCTTCCCGTGCTCAAAGCGGTCCGTTGCTGTGGCCACTATGATGATCTTGCCCTGCTTATCTGCACGTGTGCATTCGTCGATATTCGCCGACACCGAGTCCGAGGATTGAATGCGGGAAATCGGGTGGACGATGACGACGATGTCACATTGCTTCAAATGACCCCTTGCGG
The DNA here is from genome assembly GCA_033119285.1 of Teratosphaeriaceae sp. CCFEE 6253. Taxonomy (NCBI): domain Eukaryota; kingdom Fungi; phylum Ascomycota; class Dothideomycetes; order Mycosphaerellales; family Teratosphaeriaceae; species Teratosphaeriaceae sp. CCFEE 6253. The sequence goes on from JAWDJV010009396.1 coordinate 3,693, forward strand.
TCTGCACTCGACGACGATTCGTGTCAGATGTGCCCGGTAAGTCAACAAGAGCGACACCCTCGCTGAGGATCCTGGCGTCCAGGTGGGTTGTGACCTTCCTCACCAGCGGCCAGGGACTTGGCATAGGTGTCTCGCCATCCCGAGTTATCACAGGGTGAAGAAGACCTTTGATCTCGCGGTTCACAGCCTCTACCGTCTTCCCGGAGATGGTCGTCGCACCCTGTTGACGGCCTGTCTTGGAGATGTACTCTTGTACATCGCACTTGACACGCTCGAGAGCGCCCATGTCCCCGCTCGAGTATACATGCTCGAAGAATGCTGCAGTGGCACCTGTGGATCGGAACGGGACTTGGTTGCAGAGGAGAGTGACGAAGAAGCTGATAGCTGTATGATAGTCGTTGTTGAGCCTGTTCCGATCGTCAGGGTCGAGCTCCTTCGTGTCCGTGTGGATGTACTCGTCGATGGCTTCGATATGCGACTCAGTCTGTGTCTTGATCCCGTCCTTTCCCAGGTAGTATACGACGGCTTCAACCGCCTCGGGCTGACCGACCTCCGCAATTGCAAGCTCCTGGGGAACGCTGGTGCCGCTGTCGCCATCGTCGCTTTGACGGACCACATTCTGCTGATTGACGAGGCAGTTGATGAGCGAGGATTTTCCTGCAGCCGTATCTCCAAGAAAGCCGACGACAGTGGCACCGGGGTATACCTGGCGCACATTGCGCACATTCCGGAGCTTACCGTAAATTGTTGTGATCTCCTTGTCTGTGAAGCCGATCTTGTCCAGAGCTTCGATCTTGTGTAGGATTTTGTCGCAAATCACTCGGATGTGCTTCTCGGCGGCCTTGAAACATGGCTGGTCGACGGCCAGCTTCGAAACGCTCGCCTCTACTCTGTCGTCGTACGCATCCACAGTACTCGTCACCCGTGGCTTCTTGTTCGCTGGCTGGGTTGTGTCGTTGGCACGCTTTGCGCCCGCGACCGATGCCGGACGTGTTACAGAGGGCTCGGCTGCCACGTCGTTACGGACTGCAGACCCCACAGCGTCGTGGGGCGGAGCGAGCGGCGACATCCTATCTCCCTCCAGACCCACTGACACACGAGTCAGCGGGACGAATAGACTGTGGTCCAGGTCGTGCTCTCTCTGCAGCTCCTCTCCAGGTACCAAAGTCTTCGGCAAGTCGCCGGAGTGCTCGAGGACCTCAACTTTGACCAAATAGCTGTCACCTTGTTGCCCGAGCCCAGTGTCAATGTCTTGCAAGACCTGCGAGTGCATGTCGACACTGGGAATGAGACACGAGTTCACAAGATCGCTTTGTGTATCTTGATCATGAGTGGACGGCACCGGTCCAGCGCTGTCAGTGTCCAGCATGGCGAGTGGATGCAAATCAACGAGAAGGCTGCCAATGTGCTCCACCTTGATGTCTTCAGTCACCATGTTTGCGACGGGAACGTGGTAATCCATGATCCACGTGCCAGGCGGTAGGCTTCGTTGCGTCGGTGGTAGTGGTGTTCGAGAGACCATGCGGGAGGGTACTGTGCACACGCTCAATTGTAGGGCATGGTCAGTTGAAATGATCCAAGATATTGGTGGCAGCGCGAAAGGTTCAAGTACTTCATGGCCAGCACCGTTAGGCGGACGCTAGTCCCAAAGAGATGGTACGAGGCTGATCTTGGCCAAGTGAAGGCCATACGCGCAAGCTCATATCACGAGAGTGAAGTGAATTTGGAGCGGGAGTCGTTGCCGCGTGCCGATCTGTCGATCACTGCTCGCACGCATGTCACATGCCTCGTGATGTGCACGTTGAGGCAGAGAGAAGACTGCTTCCAGTTCCGTTTTGGGATGGCGGCTGGGACCGCACGTATTGAGTAGCAGGTGACAAGCCCAAGATGTCAGGCGAGAGGGTGGACAGATGTTGCTGGAACTGGTGGTGAACATCCGCGGTGTGTATCGTCAAGCACAATGCGACCTCCAGGGCGTCCCCTTGTCGACTGGCTGTATGGAGTACCGTTAGCAGCTTTAAGGGGCGACCAGCGCTAACGGCAGGCTCAGCAAGTTCGTCAGTGGATAGCGGTGACCTTAGGGACCTCATCGCCGCACCGTTCTCCAGCAGTTTAGACACAAGCACGGTCTGTGCTGCGCTGCAGTGCTCCCGCCAAATCAGCGTTGTCGCCGCGTACAAGCCAGAGTCGACGGGCACCCTCCAAGGGCATCGCCGCACACACACCGTGCGCCAGTGCTTGGCGTTTCTTCCCATTCGAAGCCGACAGCTTGGCGCTCACTCTTGGGATATCGGTGATCCGTGCGCTCGCCATCTGAGGGAGGCGCGGAGCGCTCGTCTCGCGCTACTAGATGAGCCGCGCTTTATCGTGACCGCGTCAGAGGGAGAATGGCATCCAGGGGCCTGGGCAAGTGTCCAGTCTTCAGGACCCGATGTTGAGTCATGGGGGACTCGTTTCGGTGTAAGACCAGTACGCCTCTTCGACCTCAGGCAGTCCAAGCCCGCCGCCTTTGCATGATCTTGACCTCACTCGTCATGGCCCATCGATGTGTGCACGACGTGTTCTCGCACACACAGGATTTGCTCCCTTACCGTCGTGCCTGGGGCTCCTTCTAGAATTCTCCCAACGTCGGTGGTACCTGCATGGCAGTCGTTCGCGTGCACGCAAGGGATGCGCCTTCCACATCCATCCACGTCGCCGGATGCAACTCCGTAGCTTCCTTCCCTGCGAGCAATCAGCGGTGAGCCCGCCATCCAATGGTGACGCTCAGTCCACGTCTTGCCGTCTCCTTTCGCTCCAGACATCTCCACGTCAGTACTCACGCCCATATCCACAGCATACTGCAATAACATCCGCTTCACCGACATCACGATACATAGCGACCCGCACGCCGAGCACTCAACCAGCCCTTCAGCAGATTCAACCAAGCATGCTCAGACCGAACCGCCACCCACCTTACCGTCGATGCCGCGCGTAGCCTCACGCTCATACCACCCAAACTCACTCCACCGCCGTCGCACCTAGCCCGCTCAAGCCCACCGCCAGCAGCACAGTCAGAGACCCAGCATGTGCACCCACCGCATCCTCCACTACAACGCCTGCGGCCACCGCATCCCCTCTGTCCACGTTCTCCTGTGCGCCTTCGCCCGCCGCGACCGCAACGGCGTGCACGCCCACTGCCGGCACGCGACGACGCAGGTGCTGCATCAGGCCGAGCGGGGAAGCAGTATCTGCACGCTGTGCCTGACGCAGCTGCGAGAGGCCAGCGGCGGGGTGGTCCTGCAGACTAGGTAGCATGAGTCGGGCAGTGAGCGGAGGGGCAGAGGAGATGTGAACAGTGAGGAGGAGAGGGCGAGGAATCGGGCAGCGTTCGACGCCGAGGTCAGGGCCGCGATGGAGGTGGGCGATATGAGAAGGGTGGAGCGGGCGGCGGTGTGGGCGCGCGAGAGGGGGCTGCGGCCGTACACGTTCAACCCGTCGCCGCCGCGCGAGCCGGGGCCGATTGGGCCCGCGATGGGGGTTGGACGGCCATTGGGGCGGTTTGGGTTCGAGGGGACAATGACTAATGATGGGTTCCTGCCTTATCAGAGGGTGCCGCTTGATGTGTCGGAGTGGGAGATCGTGGGACTTCAGCGTGGCGGGATCGCCGACGGTGGGGACGGTGAGCCAGTTAAGGGTTCCGGTGGAGCGGGCGAGGCCGATGATACCATGGCGGAGGCTGCTTCTGAGACAGGGGACACGACCGTGAGCGCCTCTCCGCGCAGCGATGATGACGCGGCGGACAGCAATACGCCGCATGCCATTCTCCCCGGGCCAGCCTCCACCATCAACGAGAGAGCATCGGGTCCTAGCTCACAGCCCCCGAGGCCCATCGGCAATCCAAGAGCGACCAGCGCCATGGCAGGCCCGTCAGCTTCGAGGTTCCACGAGCATCTCGATCGGGACGTCAGCGCTCCGCCCGTGGCCAACTTCAGGCTAGAGAACCGGCGGAGGGTGGAGAGACAGGAGGCGCGGGATCGGGATCGATTGAGGCGGAAGATCCAGGAGGCGCGGGATTGGGAGCGAGTGACGAGGGAGAGGCGGCAGGCGCGTGATCTGGACCGATTGACGATGATTCGGCGGCGGGAGCGGATTGCGGGGATCACGGCTACGAGGGTCGCCAGAGCTGTCGGTCGGGGGGCCAACGCCTTGATGGGGGCCGGTGGGCAGCGGGCGGGAGGTGACCGGGGGCAGCGAACGGGTCCTACCGAGGGTGATGAGGGTGAGAGTGAGAACAAGCGAGGGAAGAGGCCCGCATGGCGCGGTGGCTAGTCTCCAGGCTGGAGGGGTTCGCATGTGTACCAATCGTTCTTTGCCGCCGTTGTAGATACATTGAAGCCGGCAGCGTCCAGATATCCCGCATTGTCGGCTCAACGTCTCTTCATGCCTTAGGCTACCATTGCACGAGTCATGAACACTGCCCGTCCGAACTTCCGTCGAAGCTCGACTGCACACACCACCTCACACACGACGCCCCTCGACACATCATTCACCCGCTTCCGCCTGATCGAGCCCACCCGCAGACCATCGCCCGGACACGTGACTCAGGTAGGCGAACATCATGCCGGGCGTGCTCGTGGAGGCGCCGCCGCCGCCGGTCGCAAAAGCGCGCAAGCCAACCAAGAATGAGCAGCGGCGAGCGAAGAAGAAGCAGCAGAAGCGTGAAGTACGATACTACCGCTCCCCCTGATCACGAAACCCGCGTGCTCAATGCAAGATAGGAACCAGCCACACCCGCGCCAGTCGAGTCGCCCGCCGCAGCCAATGGCGCACCCGCAGCTACCACACCCATCCCCGAAGATGCCGGCGCGCTACAGCGTGCCAAGCCGGCAGAAGGTGGTCCTGCTCAAGACACCGCAGACGTCGAGATCGACGACTTCGACCTGCCGCCCGAGGACCCGCTCTTCGCGCAATTCGCCTCCGTCTTCCAGAGGTTCGCCGAGACGCAAGTCACCACCGACGACCTCGCCCTAGCCACCCAACCCGACGGCAAACCCGAAGTTTTCTACGATGACGACGACAACAACATCCAGGGCGAGGACGAAGAGGCCGAGACGCAGAAGCGCCTGAGTAAGAAGGCGCAGAAGAAGGCCGAGAAGCTCTCCATCGCCGAGCTCAAAGCCATCGTCCGCAAACCCGATATCGTCGACTGGACGGACCCCTCGGCGCAGGATCCCAAGCTATTGGTGAACATCAAGAGTGCGCGGAATGTGGTGCCCGTTCCGGCGCATTGGGCGTTGAAAAGGGAGTACCTGTCGAGCAAGCGCGGCGTGGAGAAGGCCGGGTTCGCGCTGCCCAAGTTCATCGCGGAGACAGGGATCAGCGACATGCGGGATGCGGTGCTCGAGAAGCAGGCCGAAGCCACGCTGAAACAGCGGCAGCGCGAGCGCGTGGCGCCCAAGATGGGCAAGTTGGACATTGACTACCAGAAGCTGTACGAGGCCTTCTTCCGGCGGCAGACGAAGCCGAGTCTGACGCGCTACGGGGAGGTCTACTACGAGGGCAAGGAGTACGAGACGAACCTGCGCCATCTGCGGCCCGGGGAGCTGAGCGAGGAGCTGAAGGAAGCACTCAACATGCCACCGGGTGCGCCGCCGCCATGGCTGATCAATATGCAAAAGGTCGGGCCGCCTCCGAGTTATCCGGCGCTGAGGTTGCAAGGGTTGAACGCGCCGCCGCCGGCGGGCGCGAGCTGGGGCTTTCATCCGGGAGGGTTCGGGAAGCCGCCGGTGGACGAAACGGGGCGGCCGCTGTGGGGAGGAGACGTGTTTGGGATGGGGGAGGTGGAGGATCAAAAGCGGGAGGGGCCAGAGGCGGTGGACAAGACCTTGTGGGGGGAGCTGCAGCCGTTTGAAGAGGAAGAGGAGGAAGAGGAAGAAGAGGACGAGGAGCAAGGTGATGAGGACGCGGATGGGAAGGAGGAAGACATCGGGACGGGAGTGCAGACGCCTTTCGGGACTGGCATGGAGACTCCCGGCGGTATCACGAGTACAGTGCCCACCGACTTCGGCGGCACGCACAGCATGGCAGGCGAGTTCAACCTCCGCAAGAACCAGCGCCGCGGCACCGAGACGGAGGAGAGCGCGCACGGCCGGCCCCGCGCCGCGGGGCAAGTCCTGCAGGAGCGCGCCATCCGCGCGGAGGGCTTCTTCGGCGGCGAGAAGGCGTACGATATGTCCGCCCATCCCAGCAATGTCCCTGTGCTGGGCCAGGAGGAGCGCGGCCGGAAGAGGAAGGTCGGGGAGGTGGAGGCGAGCGTGGATGTGGATGCGCTGGAGCGGGAGGACGGGATGAGTAAGGGGGAGGTGCGGCGGGCGTATGAGGCGCAGTCGCAGCAGCAAAGGGTTGGTGGAGGTGGTGGAGGGGTCGTGGATCAGGAGGATCTGAGTCAGATGGTCGCGGAGGAGTATGCGAAGAAGAGGCGGCGGGAGGAGGAGAAGCGGGGTGGCGGGTCAGGGGGTGGTGGGCGGGGTGGTAGAGGTGGGAGGAGATGAGTGGCCGTGGATTGGGGCTGAGTAATGGGGCTGGACGCGGCGAGCGACAAGATACGGGGCGTATGGAGCAAAAGCGCTGGCTGGTGGTGGAGGGAATGGTTCAGGGCAGAAGTGTATATCGTAGGGTGGCCCCGGGGTGTACTATAAGATGATAGGAAATGGGCATGGGGTGGCCTCGGGTTCAAGAGGCCCGACAACGCTGGAGGCGCAAAGCCTGGGGACGAAGGAGCGCGTGGCTAGCACGCTGCCGAATGCAGCTTGGGTATGCGATGCCCTTCAAGATTTCCTGTCATGTTGTCGCTTTGTGAAAGGCTGAGGTGGCCGTCCGCGTACAGCCAGGAGGCGCACGGCGAGAGTCTGCTCTTGACTGGCTACGAGAGACGGACTTGCGGGGGTCCCCCTCTCTGTACCTCGTCGCGCGGTCACTTGGAGGGACGGCGGACAGAGAATGAGTCCAAGTGCGCGGCACGTGATCGACGATCGGGCTCGCCAAGACCTCCGCTTTCGTTGACAGGTGAAGCTTCTCCTGAACAGATGCGACACTCGATATACCGATCTACCGCCCACAGCATTACGATTGATAGCTTCTAGCTCCAGCGTGAGGCGCCACTCGGTCTATCACTCGATCCTATACACCATACACGGCACGACCCGCTTGTTCGCAATGGACAGAGACCGAGAGAGAAGGTAAGCTTGGTAGCACGCATGTCACTCGGGACACGCTCTCAGGAACGTCACGGCGCACACCCTACCGCCGCTCGCTACAGTATCTCGTGATCTCGCGCTGACATGTGCCTTCTCCAGACCTCGCCGCGAGGAGCCCTTCCAAGACCAATACCGCGGCGGCGGCGGGCAGTCGTACCGGCCCGGCGGCGCACGCACCCCTCCTCCCGCGTCACGACCGGCAACCGACTCCTATCGTGCCCCGCCTGCACGCTCGCCGCCAAGACGCGCGGAGTTCGCGGACTCGTATCGAGGGGGAGCGCCTAGGCAGAGGAGTAGAACTCCGCCGAGACGACGCGAAGCTAGCCCGCCGAGGTATAGAGATGCAGCACCCCCAAGAGACGACAGGGATGGCAGGGATGGAAGAGACGCGAGAGACACCCGAGGCGGCGACAGCTACAGAGGCCGGCCGGGGCCGCGACGAGATGAAGTGAGGCGGGATGATCTGCCACGTGATGACCTCTTCCGCCGGCCTTCACCACCATCTCGCGAGTACGGCGGGCGAGAGGACCGCGCGCGCGACTTTCGCGATCCGCGCGACTACCCACGCAACGAGCGGGAACGTGCGATCCGTCCTCCCAGCCCGCGGTATCGAGAGCGTAGTCCGCTCCCGCTCAAGCGGGCGCGGGATCCGAGCCCGGTCGGCAGTGCACGCGGTGGACGCCGCACGCCGCCTAAGAGGGAGAGGCTGGCTAGTCCAGCGCCGAGGGGGCGGTATGATGACTTTGCGCCCGCTGCGAGTAGGGCAGTGTCGCCGCCGAGGCAACGCAGGTATTCGCCCGAGCCGCGTGAGAGGGAGAGGAGGCCAGCTTCGCCTCCTCGAGGTGGGGCACGGGAGTACAGGCCTCGTTCACGATCACCAGTCGCAAGAAATGAGCGCGCAGATCCCAGGACGGTTGATGATTGGAGGAGACCTCGCTCGCCTTCTCCACGCGCCAGCTATGGCGGCGCCAGGCAGCAAGACTACGCACCGGAAGACGCCGGACGCGACTCAGTAGCCACATCCCGCCGCTCCAGCCCGCCAGTGCATCCTAGTCGGATGGCACTGCAGCCTGCCCCGGTGGCCGACGGTCGATCGACTGTTAGGGAGCAGCCGCAAGAGCGGGAGCCGTTCCGCGCTGCATCCCAGGCTGAGCAGGGTCGTCGCTATCAAGATCCACCGGCACGCGACGCAAACGCAAACGAGCGATATCCCAACAACACCCGCGATGACCGCGCCCCACGCGACCTTCGTAACGAGGATGCTCCGCCTGCGCGATCCGCTGCGCCTCCTGCCGGGCCTGCCGGGTATCGCGCGTCTTCGACTGCTGCTTCCACGTCGGCTTCCATGGCGCCACCCACAGGCCCATCAGGCGCGGGTGCAAGCGCAGCTCCTGCGGCTGTGTCCATCTCGGCGCATCAACGTGCACCGGTCAGCACCCCCGCTACTGCCCCGCCATCCGGTCCTAGAGGGGCCGCGGCTGCGCCTAGTGCGCCACGTGGAGACTTCGGCGGGGGCGCACGGGGTGACTTTGGTGGGGCGCGAGGGCGAGGCGGGTTTGGAAGAGGAGGCGGACCCGGGTTCAACGGGCCAGGGTTCCGCGGTGGTCGTGGTGGAGGGTCGGCGGGCTTCGGCGGTAGAGGCGGGGGGGAAGGCTTCGGTCGCGGTGGCATGGGTGGTGCAGGACCTGGTCGTGGCGGAGGCGATGCGGGGTTTCATGCACGAGAGCAGGACGGCTTCGACAACGGGCCTCCTGCCGGACCGCGCGGGTCGTTCTCCCAGCAATCTCCTGCCCTGACGCAGCAATCGCCAATCGGCCTTGGACCGAGCCAAGGTTTCCGCCCGAGCAGCAACAGCACGACCACGACTTACCCCCGCACGCAGCGCTTCGCGCCCAACGGCCAGCCCATCCCCGACGGGCCGTCGCCTCAAAACAACGGCGGCCCTTCCACCGCCGGCGCGCCTCCCTCGGGCCCCCGCGCAGCAGCCATGCGCCAAGCCTCCTTCGCGCACCCTTCCCGTGGGCCCTCGGGTCCGCACCCGGCCCTCACGTCCCTGCCCACACCCTCACTCGGTGGTGTTAAGGCGGACCCGGTCGTCGATACTACGCGGCTGAACAAGCTGCAGGAGGAGGCGGAGAAGCTGCGCATGCAGATCGAGGTGCGCGAGCAGCGGATGCGTAAAGGGGTGAAGGAGTGGGGGCGGTTGGGGAGAGAGGTGCAGGGCGCGGGGCTGCGGGCGGAGTTGGCGGAGCAGGCTGTGAGGAGTATGGCTGGAGAGGGCGGGGGGGTGGGGGATGCTTTCTGAGGCGTCGTATCATGTGGTGTGGGCTGTGAAGGGAATGCGGATGAGATGGGAGGAACGAGGATAGCGGTCCGATGGTAGGTGGCCAGACGGCAAAGTGTGGGGGCGCGGTTGCGTGCTGGGCGAGGAAGTTTGGGACTTGGGTTGGACGGCTGCCTGTGGAGGCAGGACTTGGTCGGGCCACTTCGTGAGGTGAGAAGAGCACATTAATGTACGTATATATGTACATTAGCTGTACACTTATTCTTCAGCCCGGGGTTCACCAAGGGACTGCCGGAGGTTCGCGACCCCCATTTGGGAACCAGCAATCGGCCTTCCCGGGCACCCGGAGAGCCACGACCACGAGCTCTGCATTTCGACAACCTGATCAGACACGACGGTGCTGCGATGGCGACGGCAACTTGTTGAGTCCGCGAATGCAGTTGCCCGGCAAGAACCGTGGCCCTCATCCCGCCCTCCAGCCAGACTCCACACTTGCCGGATTGGGGCATTGGTGCTCGTGCCAAGCATACCTCTTCGCAGACTTTCGGCGACATCAATATACGCGCCGGGTGCCGGCTATGGACGAACACAAAACTGTGGCCCCAACTCTTCAAAGACTGCGGGCTCGATGAGGGTAACGGGCGGAGTGAGTCAAGCCATGACGATGGCGGACTGTTGTTTGAGCTGGGCGACAGAGGACGGGCTTTGGTGAAGGAAGGAGGGCATATAAGGGAGAAAGGCATGGGCTGCAACGTGAGATAGCAGTGCCACAGACCAGCCGTCAAGGATAAGTGCAGGAGAGTTCCATCGTCAACGGAGGCTATCGTCCTGAGCGCCAGACTCGAAACACAGACCCACAGCCGACTGGGCAACCCTGTCTCGGATTGCCAACATGAGCACCCAAGCACCCACCGGCAACTTCCTGCTCGACTGCCCTCGCCCAGTGCAGACCTACCACTCTGAGCCCTACCCCCGCATCCCCCCCTCGAACTTCAACGGCCAAGGCAAGTCCGTCCTGATCACCGGCGGCGCGACGGGCATCGGCTGGGCCATCTCCCAAGCCTTCGCCGAGACGGGCGTAGCCAGACTGGTCATCGTCTCGCGCTCCCCGTGCCCGCTGGAGCAAGCGAAGGAGGAATTGCATGCCGGGTTTCCGGGTGTCGAGGTGCTGACCTTCTCCGCCTCGATGACAGACCATGCGAGGATGGCCGCGATTCTGAATGGGCTAGAGCAGGTTGACGTGCTTGTCCACTGCGCCGCGGCCACGCACACCTTCGCCCCGACCGCCCAGATCCCCGTGGTCGAGATGCACGACACTTTCGCCACAAATGTCCTGGCCTCGTTCGCGCTGGTGCAGGCGTACCTCGCCCTGCCTCCACCAGCCGGCGGCGCCAGAACGAAGACAGTGATCAACATCTCCTCCGCCTCCGCGCACCTGCAGATCCCAACGCAAGCCGGGTACGGCGCGAGCAAAGCAGCGTTCACCCGGATCCTGTCCGCCTTCGCTTCCGAGCATACTCCTGGGAAGGACGGCGTGAGGATGTTCAGCTTACATCCGGGGGCGTTCTATACGCCGATGGCGGCGAAACAGTACGGGGAGGATGCGTTTGTGTGGGAGGATGTCCGTGTACCGGCCTACTTTTGTTTGTGGTTGGGGCTGGGGGAGGAGGAGCCGGAGTTCTTGCATGGGCGGTTTGTGTGGGCCGCGTGGGATGTGGATGAGTTGTGTGCCTTGAGGGGGAGAGTGGAGAGGATCGGGGGGCTGCTTAAGATTGGACTGGTGCTATAGTGCTTACTGGGCTGTGGGATGGTGTATGTGGGCAGCCCAAGGATGGAGTGCACATCTTGTAAGCCTTCACGTAGCAGCAGGGACGCGAGGACTGGAATGAAGGGGGACCAAGTATCGAGTTGAATGTGACGACCTCGCTTCATCAGCGTATCATCTCATGTCTCGTCAACCCCTTGAGCACATCGCATCCTCAGTCTTCCACGCCGAGTCCACTCCCCTCACCGCACTCAGTCCCCTCCACCGTCATCCCCGCCTCCATCATCCCCGCCTCCGTTATCGCCCCCACCATCATTGTCATCGTCCATCGCATCCGCAATCAGCATGCCGCCCAGCAAGCCTCCACCCACGCCCAACGCGGCGGCGCCTCCCATGCCCATCCCGCCGCCACCTGACCTCTGCGGCCGGCCATACTGCTGCTGAGGGTACCCTCCGTACCCACCACCGCCGTACCCACCGCCATATCCGCCGCCCATCATCTGCTGCTGCGGGTATCCTTGCTGCTGATATCCACCCCCGTAATGCTGCTGCTGCGGGTACCCCCCACCACCGTACTGCTGCGGCCGCCCGCCGCCCGAACTGCCGAGCTTACCGGCAAGCTTCCCCAGGAGGCCCCCGCTCTTCTTCTCCTCTCGCGCGGGGAGCTCACTGTGGCCGTACTGTGCCTGCTGCCCGTACTGCGGCTGCTGCTGCCCGTACGGCGACGCGGACTGCCCTTGGCCGTACCCGCCGCTCACGGGCCGCGCGTGCCCGCGCGCATTCTCCTCCTCCTGCAGCTGCCGCGCGAGGCGCTCGTCCTCGCTCGAGCCACCGCCGCCGCCGGAGTGATACGGGTTATTGCTGCCGTAGCCGCCCTTCTCGGGGCCCATCGCGTGCGAGCTGTTGTGGTCGTAGCCCGGTGGGGCGCCGGGCGGAGCGCCGCCGTCGGCGCCGTAGGCGGACTGGGTGGGTTTGTCCCATTGCGAGGCCTTGGTGACGGTGTTGACGTAGAACCACTCCTTGTACTGGTCGTTCCACACGGCTTTCCAGCCGGCGGGCACCGTCGGAGGTGGTGGACCGGGGGGCGGCGCGAAGTCGGACATGATGGTGAGAGAGTGTTGATGGATGGAGGATGAGGTGGTGGGGTGGTCCGATGGGGGGTGTTTATGAAGCGGGTCGGCGTCGACCCCACGTGCTCGCCGTCACCGCGTCATGAGGGGTGGCTGTGTGTAGGTGGCTAAGGTTTAGCGGCTCGGCGCGCTTGGCGTTGGCGCGCCGGCTGTCTGGGGTGCCGGCGACGACAACTCGACCGCGTACGAAACTCTCGCTGAGCCTCATTCTCGCACTCGTTTGACAAGCGCAATATAATGTGATGATGGGCTTGCACCCTGAGCATCAGAGGCTGTGCAATGGACATGGAGACGCCATACGGACGTCGCCACTTCGAAGGATGGTTCCGGAGTTGGAAGGCATAGCAGCAAACCGTGCAGTCTGATAGATCTTCTTCTAACTTCGGGTGCGTGAGCGTACAGCTTGATTGCATTCTGCCTCGCCGATGCCCGACGTGAACTCCGGGGGAACTGACGTAAGGCAATATCACCTGTCACGTACGAGCCTCCTCGGCATGGATTTCGTGGCGATCATGCTCAGTCGCGCCCAAAGTGGCGCGAAAGCGATCTGGCTTCGTCGTTGCCGTCCAACAGTGATGCATATGGTGATTAGGATGACTTCAAGGATGACTTGGAGTCGCCTTCATGCCGCCGACAGGAATGGCCCAGCAAGATCGGGCAGGAGAGGAGTAGAGTCGGGCAAGTGTCCTTTTCAAAGCGGCTCTCCGTGCCTCATCCTTTGGCACCCTTCAAATGCCAGCACTGAACACTGCGTCGACCAAAGCCATGGCCGCATGCTCTGCGGAACCTCAGCAATACTTATGTCATCGCCGATGCTAAGGCGGCGCATCTACCTGTTGCCAGCTTGCCCATGACTCGCGTGAGATTCCGATCGCTCTTCGTTGTTCTGCGGCTCCTCTGAAGCCATCCCCTCGATCAGATAGCCGTGGTGCTTGTGCTTGTAGCCGGCGCGCCGTACCATCAGCCCGCTGTCTTCAGACTCGTTCTCGCTATCCGAGTCTAGCCACACGCCAACATATCCTTTACAACTGCGTCCGCGACAGCTTCCGTCATCTTCCACCACATCGACTGCTTCACCTCACACCTCTGGCGGCCCATACTGCTTTGCGCCACACTTCCTGCATTGCAGCATCGTCGTACCATACACCGCACCACGATCGTCGAACTTCAGCTTCGCATCGTAAGTCCGGCACTGCCGGCAGGCAACCGCGCCGTTGACGCGATCGAGGGTGTCGACCTGCGCCGCGTAGCGCTGATCGTGGTCCGCCCTCTCCTGGTTCAGCTGGCGCTGGACCGCGCCCAGGTTCTTCCGCAGCACCTCCGCTCGCGACCAGAGGTCTTTGGCGTGCTGGTCGGTGACTTGCGGGGCGGGCTGCACAGGCGGTGCCGCAGGCGCTGGAGGGGCTGGCGCCTTCATCGGGGGGGCTGGTGTCGAGAACTGATGGTCCCACTTGGTCATCATGGCTTTCATCTCCTCCTCCCGCTCGGCGCAGAGTAGCTTGAGGACGTTGATCTCGTTCTTGTGGCTAATCGTCTCATGCTTCAGCCTGACCGCCTTCTCCTCGCGCTTCTGGACTTTCCTCTCCTGTCTTTGCCTCGCAGCCCAGTCGGCTTCAGCTTGCATGGCGGATTTGTTTGCCGCTCCTGCCACGGCCGGCAAAAGCGCGGCCACGAAGGGCTGCAGCTCCGCCTGCTCCGCAATGGTCGCAAGGAATGCCGCGAGGCTGACAAGCTCGTCAATGCGCACAATGGCCGCCCGCAACACCGCAGCGCGCAGCAAGTCAATGCCCTTGACGTTGTGGTGGTAGACGCTATGCGCAACCACAGCGAAGTCTTCCACGTGGACGTATGCCAGGCGAGTGCCGAACTTCTCGCACGCTAGGATCTGGAGCTGCGGGATCTCGAACAGGACTGCGATGGCGTACACCAGCACATGGGCGACTGCCGGATGCGTGACTACCACCTCTGGAGTCTTGGTTCGCTCGTCCCATTCGGCCAGCACCTCGGTGGCGGCGATAGGCAAGCATTCAGCAACGGTGTAGTCTCCGGTGTACATGAAGGTCAGCATACGGTGCAGCGTTTCCGCGTTGTAAACGTCGTGCTGAAGGATGACATCCCCGGGTTCCTGTCCGAGACTTCAGTCGAGTGGTCTCAGCACGCCGTCGGAGAAGGAAAGACACCTACGCTGAACGCTTCCTTGCACACCGCCGCGAGGACTGGCGACTTCGAGCAGACGATCGCGCGGTGGACAGGGTAAGTCTGGTCCTGGCAGAGGATCTTCATGTCGGCGTACTCCGGGTCCAGGAGCAGGGAGCCCATGCCTTTGCTAAGTGCGTCCATCGACGCGATTGGGGAGCTGGAAATACCAGAGATGCAAGCGCCTTGATCGAGACTGACGTGGTGCTGCACCGAGAAAGGAGCTGTGCGAAGACTCGAGCAGAACCTTCTTCGCGATGAAGTGAGGATGGATGAAGGCATGAGCCAGCCCGGGGACAGCCGAGCCGGATGCGCAGAGGAAGGAAGGTGCGACTGGGCCCGCTGCCCTACTCACCTCAGCCGTTTGTGTCTTTCCCTACACCTTTGAGAGCAGTACTTCATGCGAGCATGACTTGCCTACAGCTTATGCTTCTTCTCCCCCGACGCAATCTGCCGGAACTGCTCCTGCGGCACCCCGCTCATGAACCGCTCCAGCCCGCCATAGACCTCCGCGACGCCCTACGCATCCAGGCTCTCGCGGTCGGGCTTCCTGATCAGCGCCTTGATCTTCGTCATGCTGTCCGGCACCAGGTGATCGCCCAACCTGTCATCCACCTCCTTCAGCACCAGCTCCAGGAACTTGTCCGACTCCCCGGGCTGCGTGTCGAAGACTTTGTTCACGAAACCGCATTGCACCAGCTCCTCGCAGGTGATCCGCTTGCTCATGATCAACGCCTCATTCGCCTTCGTGATCCCCATCCTCTGCACAAACGATTTGCTCGCTAGCCCCTCCGCGACCAGCCCCAGCGAGCTGAACGGCGTGAGGACAAACGTGTGGGGAGCAGCGTAGATGAAGTCCGCGAAGCCCAGTAGAGCGGCCGAGAGTCCGACGGCGGGCCCGTTGAGGGCCGCGACGAGGATCTTGGGGTGTGTGTAGAAGGCTTGCGTAATGTTGAGGTTGTTGGCGACGAAGTTCTGCAGCCACTGCTTGTACGGGTCGGCGCCCGGGATGGCGGCGCGGGAGATGCCCACGTCGGCGCCGCTGGAGGAGGCGTGTCAGCAGGGTTGGAGGAGGGGTACACGATAGGGCAAATGGCAGCTCACGCGGAGAAGAAGCGGCCTTTGGCGGTGAGGACGGTGATGTAGACGCTCTCGTCCGCCGCGATCTGGCGCATGAGCTGGGCGAGGCGGAAGTAGTAGTCCTGGGTCATGGCATTGAGCTTCTTGGCCAGGTTGAGCGTGATGATTGCCACCTTGCCGCGCTTCTCGTAGAGGACGGCCTCCTCGGGACTGATGCGGTCGCCCATGGCGGTGGAGGTTGGGGGGGTGGTGTCTAGGGTTAAGGATGCTGCAGCTTTTGGATGGAGATGGAAGTGAAAGAGGGCTGGATGGTGTACGTAGAGCACTTAGTCGGGTCGAACAATGGAGATCTTACGATTCAGCCGTCGTGGGTGAGGTCGGTCTACAGCCTCGGATACCCGTCGTCGCCAGCAAGCTCACGGTCAAAGGACGTGAGACTGCGTGGAGAACCGAGGCACGATGAGATGATCGGACGGCATTGGCAACGGCAACGGCCCGGCGCGTGTTGTACATCGTCGACATCACCTCCCAAAGTGTTGCGATCGATGTCGACAGTAGTAGCTGTTCCTCATTTACAAGTCAGACCATCGGCTTCAGCGGCGAGGTCACCGACATCGCTTCCGTTCCAGTCTACACCTACAGAACTTGCATCATGGGAGGCCCCAACCTCGAAGTCTTCAAGGTACGCTGCCACATCCACTCCCGCTACCGGCCCATTGACTGACCCGCCCGTCTCAGTTCGGGATGTACATACTGTTCCCGATCGGCGTCATGTACTACTTCGGCACGAACCTCGACTCACGCTTCAGGGTCCCCGACTTCTGGCCCAAGGAAGGCACCACACACACCATCCCCTTCGAAAGGGAGGAGATCAAGGAGGAGCTGGAGCGGCTACGGGCGAGGCGACTGGCGGTCCGGGCGCGGAGGTTGGAGCAGGAAGCGCAGGGCGTGAGCACGGAGGTGACGACAAGGCAGGACGAGCAGGCGCGGCATCCGCGGCCGGATATACTGGATCAGGTCAAGATGGTGGAGCCGGAGCGGAGTCAAGTGGCGAGGGAGAGTGGGAAGGGTTGGCTGAGCTGGCTGAGATAAGAGCATATGTGTCATTTGGGAAATGCTTCTCACCTCTATGGCTTGGTCTCGGACTCGGATCCGGCGTTTTGCTCAAGTCACCACACCGTGCTCCCAAGCCGTTGCCATCGCAGCTTCCGGCATATCGTCACGTACACATCCTACATCGGATCGAGGCGCTGTCTTGCAAGCTCTGGTAGCCGAGCGTCGTTGTCTGCTGGTCCCCGAGCATGGCGTCAAGGTCACCGTAAGCACGCCACAGCACCGGCCACGCATCAGTCAGACGCAAGTCTACGCCACGTTGAGCCAGTAGAGGCCACTGTGAGCCGGATCTGGCTCTTTGATCAATGCCAATGCAGCACCAAGGACACACCGAGGTCTCGGTCAAGACTCCAGATATAGTGACCGCAACAATCAGCCAGGCCTGCCAGAGTGCAATCGAGGCTTGCCTGGCTGCTTAGCAATTGATGGTCATTGACTGACGGCGGAGCGGGTTGATCGGCGAAGTACCCAGTCAGTCAATGGAAGTCGTGGCTGATCGTTGTAGTCACCGCGAGAGACATGCGCAAGTCCAAGGTCATGGCGTGGACGCGTTACTAAGCGTAACGACACCGAGCATCGACCATGAGCAGCGAGACTGATATGGCAGACAAAGAAGATAGGTGGAAGATGAAGCTGCAAGAGCATCAGGCGTCCACCCTGGCTGCCTGCAATGCGCCCATGCCCAAGGATCACGGCACCACCCTCCCAATGGCAAGTACCTCATTGGCATGTCTATGGTCCGTTTCGCAGCGCCTACTGATGCCGTTGCTCCTCAGGATATGCTAGTCTCCATACGCACAATCACCAAGAGCAGCGACACCGTAACAGATCATGCTACGGAGATACAGGGCCTGCCCACCACACCACGTATCTTCAGGGACGTCATGATGGTCAACCTCATGTACACCACTCTGCTAGAGATTGAGCTGCACGCGAAGAAGCGGTTCGCGTATCATCGTATGCAACTCACCACGACGGACGAGGAGGCTCCGACTCCTCATAAGAGAGGCACTGCGATGAGAGTCAAGGGACTACGGGTTGATGAAGAAGGCATCGGGGACTTGGCCATCAGCATCATGTGGGAAGACAGGAAGAAAGTGCCGCTGACTCTGGCGAATTGGGAGCGGATTCACGAGCGTTTCTTGGCCATGGGCCAACGAGAGGGGTATGAGAGTACACGGATTGAGGTTGAGGGTAAGGTGGAGATTTGAACTCTGATGGATGATCGTGCTAGGCACAGGAACAGATGAAATGGTATCAGATTCTGTACATGACTGCAGTGGATATGTGCTTCACGATATTGACAAGGTAGCTCTTGTCATCGGTGTCCCGGTGACCATCGCCGGAAAGCAGTGAATGCAGCAGACTTGGCAAGCGTAAGCGCTATCGAGTCACTGCGAGTCGGCCTCACTCAACCTCTACGATGCAGCCAACGCAGCCTTGTCGCTGGCCTACAAGTTGAGCTCCCGGTCTCCTACCGACACCCACCGTACGGAAATGGCATGCACTGATTCGGATCTCCGCCCAGATACTGATACTGAGCGACGAGCGTGGCAGTACAGAGGCAGCAATCACGGAAGCCTTGCTCGACATGGAGAAGGACAAGAACGAGCATCAGGCGAAGATGCAAGACCAAGCGAGCAATGTCCCTACTCTCAACGATCATGGCACCACCGTCCCAATGGTAGGCGCTCGGTTTCTAAGCCTACTCATACCCGAAGCGCTCGCTGACACGCACACCCAACCCTGCCCAGTGTGTCATCTTCAAGATCCGGGGGTCATTTGTCAGGGACAGCGCTACTAAGGAGAACGACGGTGCAGCGACAACGGAGTCGAAGTCCGCAGCACCACGCATTATTGACGACATCATCCCGGTAAATCTGCTCTATGCGTCATTCGAAGACGTGGAAGCGTTCGCACGCAAGCGTTTCGCATATCATTGAGCTAAGCTGAGCACTCAGTACGGCGAGACTACGACAAGTCACACGGCTGAGGGTGGGACGGCGGACTTGACAATACACATCTCGACGGCTGACAGGGTCCGAACGGCGCTCGATGAGGAGTCGTGGGAGCTTCTCCGGGGACAACTCATGGAGGAGAGGCACGTAGATGGGCGGGAAGCAGCGTGGGTCGAGGTCGAGGGCAAAGCGGACGTCTGATGCCGCGCCTATCATGCGCCGAACAGCCATGACAATGCTGCATGACGATGTAGCACTAATGCAGCAAGAGCGAGATACATAGACGACCGTAGTTGGTCTAGATCCGAACATCGCTGTCGAAAGCCACCATGAGCGGCGTCTGTGTCTCAAGCGGTGTTGATGGCCA
This sequence comes from Teratosphaeriaceae sp. CCFEE 6253, assembly GCA_033119285.1. NCBI lineage: Eukaryota > Fungi > Ascomycota > Dothideomycetes > Mycosphaerellales > Teratosphaeriaceae > Teratosphaeriaceae sp. CCFEE 6253. The sequence continues at coordinate 22,824 of JAWDJV010009396.1, forward strand.
TCGGCCACCGACCCACTTTTCTGTGCTAAGCCGCGATCGACGTTAAGGTTTGACATCTGCCATACGCAAGCTCCAAAGCGGACACTGTTTGCACCGAATTTGCGCTCCATACTACATCTACATCAGACTTACGCCTCAGCAATGGCGAGGCACGGTGAACATAGACGTAGAGCGTATAGGTCCTGCGGTGAACTGCTCGGGCGGTCGCATGCCAATGGGCATTCAGATGTTCAGCACGGCGAAGTGTGGACATAAACTCGAGCGTCCTCAGTCGTTAGCTTACTCAGTCGCGGCGTATGAAGTCGATGGTAATCGCACCTCGAAACCAGGCGGTACGCGGCCTGGAAACACTGGGAACCCATCCATCTGCCATTAGCGATGGATACACGCCGTCGCTTCGCCGTCGTCCTGACTTGGTAGTGTATAAGATGAGTGTGCACAGAGGTACTGTGGAAATCGCCAGAGCCCAACACGCACAGCGCAGTACTCGTGGACATCCCGACTCTCTGCTGGCATCCTGCACTTTCACACATCCATCATCACTCTACCAACACTGGCGATCTCAAGCTAGACAGATACACATCAACTTCTCGAGTACCACCCTTCGAACATAACAACCCCGACAACGACCAAGAGTGAGTGAAACTCCTGCATCCTGTCTGATTTCGTCTTGCAGTCTGATGCTGATCTGCTGTCTGGCCACCTGCAAAAACCCAGAGCTTGGACCCGACCACCATGGCCGCCGTCCCATTGCCTATGATCCTGGCTCGTCTCCCCTCCGCCCTGAAGACCGCAGACGTCGAGGACAAGACCGAAGCCTCCGAATCGGACGACGTCCACCTGGCCACCACTCCCGCCGTGGTCCGTCACCGCCCCAACCCCCTCGCCACCGCCGCCGCCAAACGCACCCTGGCGATCCAGGTGGTGCACAAGTTCGCCTCCGCCGCCCACCCCGCCGAGCATACCGAGCTCGTCTCGACCGACACCGTCTTCGTCCGCAACCCGGACTACCGGCGTCTGATGTCTCTGTGCACGCGTCAGCACGGCGCGCACGCGGCGAAGGCGGGCGTGGCCAAGGGCCGGACGGAGGGGACGATGGTGTGGATTCTGCTGCCGGATGGGTTCAAGATGGTAAGGGGTCAGCTGGATCGTGGTGTCTGTTTCGTCGCCTTGCTGACTTGGAAGTAGGGCCTCAACTCGGCGAGATGAAACCACGGGCTCAAGCGGGCGCTGCTGGCGTCGACGGCCAAGGAGCCGGTGAGGTTGATGGTGGTTAGTCGTCTGGTGTAGACAGGACCCCGTCGGGATCCCGCGCATGATTCGCGGCGGACGGGTGCCAGGGTAGGGAGGGATGGCGGGTGATCGGTGTGGGTTGCAGCCTGGAGGTCGGTGAGGGCTGTTATAGGTCTCTGCGCATTGAGTTATGATTGATGTGCTGCTGCATGAACGAGTCTGGGCGTTTGGCGCGCTTGGCGACCCTGGGATGCTTGTAGCCTGCATTATTGGCAGGTTTGTCGAAGGACACTGTGTATAGTGCCATCTCGAGCGATCACGGCGATGTCAACACCGCTCAAGTGAGTGATCGATAGCAGGTCAAGTCCTGCTCCAGGTCCCGGGGCTTCTCGTGCAGGCACTATGCGCTCCAGTCAACATACGCCAAGCGCCTGCCGAAGTACCATGGAGTCCTCGTTGACTCCTTCCAGTAGCTGGAACTAACGTGGCTGGGCGGCAGCCAAAGTGATCGTGCGGAAGCCGAAGACAGATATGGGAACAGCAATGCAGCTGCGGTGGCGTCGTGAGAGAGAGAAGTGGTGTAGTCCTCGGCTTCTATATCTGTACAAGTACGATCAAGCAATCAGTGACTCCACGCTGATGCAGCGCCTTACAGGCGCACCTTGAGCCCTTCAAATCGTGCTCGACGTCCACCATAACGCCTACGCCGCCCGCTGTCGCTAATGCCACATATCCATCACATCCACACGCCCGCATCGCTCTCTTATCGTTTACAGCCTACATCATCTTGTTGAACGCCGGGATGAGCGTCTGCGCCAACCAGAAGCTGAACGTCAACTTCGGCCCCGTCATCAGTAGCTTCGGCACCAAGCCCTTGAAAAAACTCCCGAACCCTTCATTCCGCGCCATCTTCGCAATGACCCGCATGCCACTCTCCTTGACCTCGAAATTCTGGTTCTGGATCCGCGTCTTGACCACATCCAGCGGCGCACTCACAATCAGACTCGCCGACGACCCGGCGATGGAGGCGACGAAGTTCTGGGACCACGTGGCCGAGTTGTAGTCGGACAGCTTGTAGAAGTACTGCTTCGCGGCCGCGCTGCCGCCGAAGAGGGCAAAGGAGCCCGGGGCGTTGCGGGCCGCGGTCCAGCCCCAGCCGCGGTAGAGGCCGAAGCCTTCGTCGCGGACGATGCGCAGGACGCCGCGGCCGCGGAAGGCCTCGGGGTTGGTCTGGCGCTTGATCTTGAGGACGTCGAGGGGCAGGAGCACGATCTCGCCGATGCCGATGAGGGAGCCGGCGGTGGCGTGCATAATGGCCTTGCCGTTGCCCTTGCCAAAGGTGCGGTCGAAGCTCGTGCCGTGGTGCAGGGTGAGGTAGTCGCGCACGAAGGGCTGTCCGCCGTACTTGTAGACGCGCTGCAGGATCTTGTAGGCGGCCGCGTAGCCGAGGCCCGGGAAGAGGGTGAAGAACCGGCGGACGGCGGGTTCGTGGGCGTGGGACTTGAAGATGACGGTGTTGAGCTGCGAGGCGGAGGCGATGCGCTGCTGGTTGGACATGAGCCGCTTGGCGATGGTGTCGACCGGGTGGAAGATGGCGAGTTCCGCGATGCCTGCCGTGCCTGATCGTACATACGCCACGGTCAGCATTCATCCATTGATTGATTGACGTGAAGGGAGATGCGCACCAGCTCCCAGTATTCGCGCGGCGGTGGATTCGCGCTCGATCGTGGTGGAGCTCCCGCCGACGAGGGCGGTGGGTGCGGAGGGTGACATGGCGGGCGGGGCGGAGCGTGTACACGCCGGGGAGAGGGGGCGGAGCGGGGATGGAGGTGTGCGGTGGACGGCGATGGTAGGATATCCGATGCGATGCGACGGAGCTGCACACGACCTCGACACTTTTCCCGGAGCTCTCCCCCGGCCTGGTCCGTGCGTCCCCTATCTCCATCTTCTTCTCCGCACTCTGACTTGACCTCACCTGCGTGTCCACGCGACATCAACATCACTCCTAAATTGTACTCATCCTGCGACACTGCAGGTAGGGCTGAATAACGCTGCAACGCGAGGACACTTAAGTCGCCGACCATCCCTCTTCCTTGTTCCCGCCCACCCATAAAGCCTGCTCCCCTCCCCTACCCCCATCGCCCTCGCTCCAAACCCACCCCCCCCGTCCAGTCCACCCGCACGATACAGTCATGTCCCGCATTCCCCCCCTCCCACGCTCCCAGCTCCCCGCCCACCACCAACCCCTCCACGACACCCTCTCCGCCTTCGCCACTACCGCCTTCGGCACCGGCCTGGACGCCCTCTTCATCTACCGCCGCGACCCGGACGGCGCCCTACTGGGCCTGTTCCCGCTGTACATCGCCTCCGGCACGTTCGGCCTCGAGCTCCTGGACCTCTTCACCAAGCTCGCCGAGCTGCTGGGGCTGTCGCCTGAGGCGCGGGAGGCGGCGATCCTGGCCGTCGGGGCCGTGTTCCAGTCGCCGTGGGAGTTGTACGCGCACGGCGAGATCGCGGTGAAAGCCACGGCCCTCACGGAGCAGCAGGTGCATCTCCTCGCCCAGGGCCGTAAGCCGGATGGGCTAGGTGCAGACGCCGAGGCGGCGTTTGAGATTGCGACGCATTTGGCTAGGAAGCTGGGTGCGCTGCCGCAGAGCTTATGGGATCAGGGTGTCAAGGCGCTTGGGAAGGAGGGCATGATTGCGCTGCTGCATTATGGGGGTTCTACGCGCACACGTGTATCGTGCTCAATGCTATGTCTGTTAAGATTGATGGGGAGCAGGGGACGGAGTAATGGGTGGACGACATGGTTCGTAAGACCGAGATGAGATGACGCTATACATCCAACAGACCATTCGGGTATCCTAGCCACCTTCGCCAAAGCATTCAAAGTATCCTAAACAGCTCCTCCAAACCTGCTCTTCACCAGCAGTGGGCCTAGTACTCACTGAGCAGCGTCTTCTTCAACCCCGCGCTCTCCGCCTCATACCCCTCAATCTTCCCCTGACTCGTCGCGATCTTCGCCAACAACCAATTGATCCGCGCATTCAGCTCTGCCGGCTGCTTCGGCAGCTCGCCGAGCAGATGCAGCTCCTGCTCCAGCTTCTCAATCGCCTTGCTCTCGTTCCCCGTCGCCTCGCCCAGCACCACCAGGTCCATCTTCGCCGCCAGCACCTTGTCGCCCACCAGACGCTGGAAGGCGGAGCGGTACACCGGTTTTCCGGCGCTGATACTGTACGGCCGCCCATTAAGCGACTGCACGGCGATCAGCTCCGCTTGCTCCAGTGCGGCTAGCGCTTTGTCCCCCGCGGATTTGTAGGCGTCGAGGAGCAGGACCTCGTTGAAGCGGAGCGTGGGCGCGGCGGCGAGGCTGCGGACCAGCGTCCACGCTTGCTGGGGGCTCCACTCCCGGCTCTCGCTGCCGAGCAGGAGGAACATCTTGAGGATCTCGGAGGAGGACTGGTCGATGATCTCGTTGACGGCGCGCGTCGGCGTCTCGCCGGCCTTGATGCGGCGGGCGAGGAACTCGAGGTCCGTCAGCCGGCCGCCGAGGAGGGGGATGACGTGGTCCAGCTCCTGGAGGTCCTTGCGCTTCTGGCTCGGGGTCAGCTTGCGCGCCTCCTCGTCGTCGTCCTTGGAAGATTTGGTCTCCGCGGCGTCGAAGTCGAGGTGCTGGATCACGTAGCGCTTGGCCGTCTCCAGTGAGCAGTCGCGCAGCGCGATCTGCCGGAAGACGCGGTCCGGCATCGCTTTGCTGAGGGACTTGCTGAAGGAGACGTCGTTGGTCAGGAAGATGACGTGCGCGATGTTGCCCGTCGTGAGCCGGGCGGCGAACTCGGCGAGCTTGTCGTAGACTAAGTCGCTGCCGGGCTCGGAGTTCTTGTGGAGGAAGTTGTCGATGACGAGGACGGGGCGGCGCTCGGGGTGCGACTCGAGGTACTCGTCGTCGCTGAGATTGATGTCAGAGTCGATCTTACTGCGCCCTTCGAGGGCAATGCTCTTCAGCGCCGTCGAAGTATTGATCCAGATCTTCGTCAGTTGATTCTCCAGCGTTTCGGAGAAGCCTGCCTTGACGCCCGTCATGCCCTGTGCCGCGAGATCCATCAAGCCGCTGATGTTGTTGACCCATGAGAAGACCGGTCGGTAGCCTACTTGATTGGCAGCTGCGGCGATCGTTGCAGCATCGCCGCGTGCTTCCTGGATCGGCTTGCAGTCGATAGTCAGCACTTTGTGCGCGGCTCTCTTGTGCTCCAGGGCGTGATCGATGACCAGCTCCCGCTTCCCGCTCCCTCGTGGGCCTTGCACGATGATGAAGGTGTCCGCCGTCTCCATCAGCCAGGACTGGATCTGCTCAATGTCTGCCCGGCGATCGTCCCAGACCACCTGCATGCCGGCCTCGGCTTGATCAGATCCGCCCCGTAGCTGTTGGACCCGGCTAATCAAGTCGTCACTCTGCGTCTTGAACCACCGGATGATGACGTTGTCCTCGATGTGGAAGGCTCGCGTGATGTGCGCGCGGATGCTGAGCGTGCGGATGGGGTCAAAGACTGCGACAGAGACCCCAGCAATCAGCGCAGCAAGAAGCGGGATCATGATCCTGGGGTGATTGAACATGTAATCCCTGACCCAGCCGGCCCGCTGCTTCTTCTCGTACGTCAGGCGGAAGACGGTGCCCAGCTGGCCGCCCCCCTGCGCTTCGGAGACGGTGTAGCCGTGCAGGCAGTTCTTCGCCATGACCGCCTTGCCGATTCCCGAGTAGTCCAGGTAGGCATATCGCGGCAACACTTTTGAGTCAGACGGCTGGGCCACGATGTCCGTGAGCTTGCCATAGGGTCTGAAGAAGGTGTAAAGTTGCTCCTGGCTAAGCTCTGCCGCTCCTTCGCCGGGCTTGGTCGGGAAGAACTCAACCTTCAGCCTGCGGGAGGGCAGGCGGAAGAGGTCCTCGACCCATGGCTTGCCTTTGACCAGGGAGGCTGTCACCTGGGTGAAGGGGTTCCACCAGGGACGCACTTTGTGGAGGCGAAGATGCTGCCGCACCGCTTCAGCGACTGTCGCTGCGTCCGTGGCATCATCGTGGTTGAACTTGACAAAGGCGCCTGCCTCGTTGATCCGGGGTAGAACTTCCACTACCTCGACCTGGCCCAGACCGAGCTTGCTGTCCCGGATCGCGTCTTGGATGATCAGCGTCGGAGAGGCCGCCCCCACTTTCTCAAACCGCGCCTGATCGTCCAGCATGGAGAAGCGCCGCCGGTCCAGCAAGCCCAGGAGTCTGTGCGGCCATCGCACGTTCAGGGGGAGGAGGTTGTTGAAGAAGAGGATGCCTTCCGTCGGCGTCGTGGTGATGTGGCCCGCGTCGCCTTCACCGGCTTCGGATGAGGTGCATCGATACTGCCACGGCCGGGTCTGGCGCGGTACTACCAGCCGCCAAGGTATGGGTGAAGGTTGCTTGGCTCGAAGAAGCAGCTGACGATGCAGCATGCTGGCGGGCGTGAGGGTGAGCTAGGGCATGCTTGGATATGCTAGATCATACTGCAAATCTGGCCAACTCTGATTCGTCGTAGCGCTATAATCGGATGGCAAATGTAGGTTGATATAGAGCATGGAGTGACACCGAGAGTGGCGCGAGACAACGCGACTCCTGCACGCCAAGACCATGGACGCCACACCCGAGTCTGGCCAATGACATGGACTGGGAGCAAGCCGCGCGCAATGATGTTCCCCAACACCTGCCCGTCTGCTGGACACATGCACAGTACGTCACTATACCAATCTGGCGAAGTCACGTATCTCATGTAGCAGACGAGGCCGGTTCGCAGCTCGTCGGCAGCGAGCACGACGTCCCGGGCCGATTCATCAGTCACTCTGGCGGAATAGTCCTAGTCCACTGCCGACACTGATGCCGCTGCTGACCTCTGCAAGCCGATTTCGCTGCCACATGTTCGAGGACGTGAAGATGAAATCCCAGTACCGATAGCAAACGAATATCGAGAAGTGCTACTCGCTTCTTTCCTTCAGATCTCTCGCGTCTCGATTCCTCAACATGGCCCCGCCAACGCCGTACAAGCTCGTCACGGTGAACAACGCGCCCGAGCGGGCGAAGAAGGTGGTGGGCCGGGTAGTGGAGCAGCTCAAGGACCGCTACACCATCGTCCATGCGGCTAATGCGGAAAGTACGACATGATCATCAACAGCTTCGAGGGCACAGGCTCATGCTGATCACCGCCGCAGGCCCCGAGGCAGCCAAGGCGCTGTTCGAAGAGATCGTGCCGGATGTCGTTGTACGTCTTCTGCGCACATAACCCGCAAGAAACCAACCCGTACTCATAACGAACATAGTTCACGGCCTCGATGTGGACGCCCGAGCAGAGTTCTCGCGTCCTGGCGCAGGCGAAGGAGGTCAACCCAGCTTGCAAGACGCTGGCCATCCCGCAAGGTCTGCAGGTGGAGAAGGGGCCCGACGGTGTCGTCGACTGGGTGACTGAGCATCTGCCACCTTTACTTGAGAGCTGAGATTTTCGTCGCTGGAATGCTCGCTGGCCGCCGCCTGTAACATATAGATTATAGACGCTACCGCCAGCAAATGCAGGCCTCGCAGGCCCCTCGGACTAGTCCCGAGAGTCCCAATAGCAGCTGGCGTCGAGACGATGCTGAACAAGCGCCACCGCCGACCGCAGGTCTGAGCCCATGGACTCGGGACCACTGCTGACCACCTCCGCGCTGCCGCCCACAGTCGAAGCCCGCTCCACGAAGTCTCCCACAATCTCTTCGACCAAGGGATGCCTGCCGTCCAGAAACGCGATGCTGTAGTTGCCCGTATTGCACACAAGCTCATCCAGATCCGTCTCCGCCGAGCTCGTGGACACGGCGTGCCCGAGCTCCTTGCTCGCGAGGGTATGCGCAGCCTCACTTTCACGCGTCACGAAGATCTTCACCCTAAGATTAGGGGCTTCCTTCATCGCCACCTGCAGCTCGAGAATCTCTTCCCGCAACCAGAGAAGATCCCGCGCCCGCCGCACGACCCAGACGAACTCGATCGCGAACGTCGGCCCTGTCTGCTGCCTCAGCGCCTGCAGCGCGATGGGCAGCGTGAACGTGACGCCAGTCCCTCCCGCTACAGCCAATACGTTGCGAGCCCCATAGCTCGGATAGCCGCGGCCGTACGGCCCTGCGAGGATGACAGGCACCATGACGCCGTCGCCCAGCGCAGCCAGCCGGGCAGTGATTCCCTTGCGCACGCGGAGGAGGTATGTGTGGTGCTGCAAGCGGCTGTTGGGTTCCGGCAGGCTCGAGGGCGTGAAGGGGTGGCTCTGCCAGATACTCAGGCCCGGGAAGGTCAGATGGAAGTGCTGGCCTGCTTCCCATGGCGCGCCGTGGTCGTGCTCGAAATCGACACGGATCACCAGGTCGCCTTCGGCTGCTGAGCCGAGAAGCTGCATGCGTGCTTGCGCGCAGTGGAAGCCCTTGCCTTGGATCGAATCAGCATGTGTGTTCGACGGCGCTCGGCATAGTATCGATGCTTACCTTTGCCATTTCCAGCGCCGTAATGCAAGTACACGTTCCTACCCATGCGCACAGCTTGATCCAGGACAATGAGTGCAAGACTAGCGACCATCCAGCACCACAAGCGATCCCAGTGCCCCCAACAAGCCCCCAGATACAGCACTGCCAGCCCCCAATGCCCAAGCTTGAAAGCCTTGTACCCGAACCACCTGATCGCCGTCTTCGTGCTCAGCGCCAGCATCAGCGTCAGGATGAACATCGCCAGGACGCCAAAGATCATGTACTGCTGGCTGATGAAGGTCCGGTAGACAGTCGGCTGTGGCTGGTACAGTCGCGCTTCCACGATCGTCCAGCCGATGGTGTGCAGGACGGCTTGGACGAAGATGATGTAGCTGGTCCAGCGATGCAGGAAGTTGAAGTGCTGGTAGGGGATCCCTGTGATCAGCGAGAGAACGCTCTCTCGCATCGAGAGGAGTACGGTGAAGGGCGTGAGGGCGTAGGCGAGTGCGCCAATGCGGTCGGAGAAACCGCCCAAGCCAGTGCGGATGTTGTGGCGAGTGGAGCCTTTGATTGGAGTGATCCACGTGCGGTAGGTGATGCCGACCAAGGTGAAGATGGATAGGTAGCCCAGCAGCACGGCCAGGATCAGGAGCTGCAGTCGCGAGACCCGTCCAAACAGCCACCTGCTCGCCTTATCCTGCACATCCACGCTCAACCAGCGCCTCCTCACTCGCATCAATTGGGCCCACAAGCTCTCGAACAACCCGTCGTTCACCCTCCCATCGGCGTAGTCCATCCGCCATCCCCGGATGAAGAGCCACAGAACAGCAACGGCCAGCAGCACGCCCCAAAGGATGAAGGTATAAGTCATCGACGTATCGTGCATACTGTACACAGCATCGAGGTATTCGCATGTCCCGGAATCCTTCGTGCAGGGCAGGACACGGGAGGCGTAGCCCCAATGGTGTTGCAGGGTGGTGTTGGCTTCATCGTGATCCTGGATATGGCGGGCGACGTTGTCATGCCAAGCCATTGCTGTCTTTCAATCATACGTTGGACACGATGCGTAACTCGTGAATCATAAGTCGTGCGTGAGAGGAAACAAGTGTTGCGTGCAGAGACAGACGACGGTCTGTTGGTGTACCGGACTGCCAAGCGGCGAAAGGGCTTGGTGTGGAGTCGGAACGTCGAAAACGTGCTCAAAGACCCTCGCCCAGCCGGATCCACCCTGGCTCGAACTCTCGACGAAGCAGCTGGCGAGACGCTGCCTCTGTCCATCCAGCGCATGCCTCCGCAGAGTATTCTGGACGTGTGACAGCAATATGTCAACGGGTGAGGAATCAAACCTCTTGCAGGCTCACGCATATCGTGCGATCCGTCGCGTCTCATCGTAGTCCCGTACTGGATCCTCGGCAACATCCCGTCATCATTCACCGTCGCTGCTCTCGCCCTCTTCCGCCTTCTGCCGCTTGGCCAGTATGTCCTGCCAATCCCGCGCAAACTCGCGCAGACCCTCCCCGCTCTGACTCGCGTCGACCACATCCTTGGGCAGCTTGTGTGCGCTGTACTGCGGTGTATTGAACGAGTAGGCTTCGGGATCGTTCTTCCCGACTAGCCTGAGTTCGGGCAGCCAGAGCTCCTCGTCTGCCTCCTCGCTGTCCGTGTCGTCGTCGGATCCCGAGTCGTCCGAATCGCTGTTTCCGTCATGCTCGTCCACCGAAGACGTGCGTGCATCTCCGTTGAGCGACAGCCGGACGAACTGCTCGGCTGCCTCAACCGGCGGTTCAGGCATAGTCAGGATCTCCATCCAGCTGAACAACAACGGATCCGTCCTCGGCGCCCACGGATTGACATCCACCAACCAGACCCGCGTATACGGCGCCGGCACATAGACATCCATCACAAAATTCGCGTCCGCAAACGTGTCTCGCATCCGCAGATCGAAGAACCCCTGGATCAACCCCCGCAGCTTCCCCTCCATCCCGCCCAAGAAATCAAAGTGATTGAGGTCCCGCTGGCACATCGCCAGCAGCCGGCGCCCACGCACGAAACATCGGAACTCGACCGAGGGGTTCATCTGGAACGCCTTGCGCAGGACCAGATGATGCGGGATCTCCGCCGGTGTGATTGCGCAGGCGGGCGTGGGGACCGTGTCGGCGAAGGCGTGCTCGAGGTCGTGCGTGATGAAGTCCGAGGACTTGAGCAGCAGGTAGATGTCGTTGGGCGCGCGGCACTCCATCGTGTTGGCGTTCATCCACGTCGCGTCCTTGGGCGCGGACCAGTTGAGCTTGGGCAGCACCTTGCCGCCCAGTTCCGCAATCGTGCGCTTGATAGTGTTGTGGAGGTCGCGCCAGTCGGCGGCGATGTCGCCGTTGTCGTCTTCCGAGTCGGAGTGTGCTGCATCTGGATTGTCCGAGGCGGAGAAGACGCCGCTGTCGCTGTCCCACTCTACCCGTCTCTCGTTCTCCTCCTCATCATCGGGGAGCACGATGCCGTCGGCGCGAAGGTAGTCAAGGAAAGGTTGCGTGAGGGGTATGATGCGCGACTTGGGCGTGATCGTTTTGTACCTGGGATGCCAGTTGTGGTAGGCGCAGTTCATGATGTGCGCCTGGGTGACGGGCGGGAAAGGCAGCGAGGTGGGCGGTCCCAGGTCGTCATCTTCGAGTATCTCAGGCATGATGGGCGATGCTGATGCAGTCGCATAGGATGCTATATGTATGAGTCGAAGCATCTTCATGTGCGATTTGACGCGGGTAGGGCGGCCGCACTTCCGCACCTTGATGGCGAGGAGAGCACATACCGGTACATGTACATGTACGGAGCAATGCTTGATAAGGTAACATAAAGATGCTGTCAACACCTGTCATTACCACGGCGAGGTGAGAACAGGATGGCACATATGATCGAGGTGGGTAAATCTGCATTCACGCTCCTCGCCCCCCGAAGAATGGAGTGGCGAGGTAGCAGCGTGGTGCTAGTAAGCTAATACTACAGATAGCGAGTCCGGCTCAATGCCTCACTCCATGCCATACTTGTTGCCCGCAACTGTGTCCTTGTGCGCATGACTGGCATCGCTCCTATCCCATCCGGCACCAGAGCACCCCAACTCCTCCATCGTGGGGTGACTGTTACTGATCCATGCAGACTAGGGCAAGGACACATGGACAAAAGGCAGAAAGCATAACATGGTGAGTTGAAGCCGGACCACAAGCGGCGGCTGGCATGGACTAGATGTGGAAGTCCTTCCAGCCGCCGACCCACTCCGAACTGTCGTCGTCAAATTGCGTATCAAGGAAATTCTTCTCGGGCTTGCGTTGCTGCGTATGGGTGTGTGGGGGCGGCGAGGACGAGGTGATCTTCGCTGCCGCTGGGGTCGCCTTGTGCTCACGCCAGTTCGAGTCGCGCGCCCATGGCTCGGTGGTCGTCGGGCTGGGTTCTTTGCGCTCCCAGACACGGGAGTTGTTGTTCGAGCCCGAGCGGAGGCGGACGGGGCTGCCTTGGCGCCAGCTGGGAGCGCGGTCACGAGACCTGGAGGTCGACAACTGCTTCTTGCTGCCACCGAATGGTGTGAGGTTGGCAAACCGTTCGGCATAGCTAGTCTTGACAGGCGTCGAGACCACGGTGATGGGCGTCGCGGTAGTAGGCGTGATGACTTGCTCAGCTTTGCGGCGGAAGCTTCCCAGGACAGCCCACTTGTCCATGATCGAGGCCGAGCGTTGCTTGGGAGACTGGCCTTGCTCACTCTTCTTGTCGGCCTCCACCAGCTGGCGGAGCGGACTGGCAGTGGCGGTGCGCAAACTGGCGTCGGTATCCACAACCCCTTGGCGAGGCGTGACGCTGCCACGGTCGTCCTCCTTGATGGAGTCGAGACGTGGGGTGCATGGCTTGACCGTGTCGACGCGCTCCATGTCAGGCTCCTCCATCGAGTTGCGCTGTTCCTGCTGCTCCTCTGCATCCTCATCCCAAAGATCACTCCAGCTCTTGGAGAACCCATTGCCAGTGCTGCCACCATACGGAGACGTATTGATCTTGACAGTAGGCCGAGCGAAGCTGATCGGCAGAGAGCCGACAAGGTTGGAGAGCGGCCGTCTCGACGCGATGGACTTGACAGACTTGGCAGATTTGTACGACATGCCCAGACCAGAGTCCAGATTTGAAGACAGAGAAGCCTCGTCGGTGTCGACGTACTGCCACTCGGATGACTTGACAGAGCCTGGGAACATCTCATGCTCCTCGTCGCGGATGGTGGAGAGTTGCCGAGTCGTCTTCTGCGGCGTCTTAAGCAGCGCAGAAGCCCATGGGAAGGAGTCGCCGCCCGGGTTCGGACTGGTGATGGAAGGCGTGCGCAGCGGCTCACGAGCAGCGGTAGCGACGGGAGCCAGCGGCGTGGGCTCTGCGGTGCAGAAGTCGTCGAGGGATTCGTCGTCAGTGGTGAAGCTGACGGCAGCCTTCAATGCCTCACGTACACCAGCGAGAGATCGATTGGCAGGATCCAAGGCCATGGAGTGGACCAGAACATTATAGGTATCCTGGGACATGTTGGAGAACACATCGAACAAGCTTTGGCGGTCGCGCGCGAAGTCGGCGAACAAGGGGTCCTTCTGGGTCGGCACCGCAAACGGGTTGCGTTGGAACAAGATGTTGAGTAGCACGATGCCAATCGCCCAGACATCGGCTGCAGCTGGCGAGTAACCATAGCCATAGACAGATGCGTCGAACTGCTCCGGCGCCATGTAGCGGTCAGAGCCAACGGCAAACTCCGTAGACCAGGTGTCCATCGTCGCCAAGCCGAAGTCGCCGAGCTTCATGGCGCCACTCGACGTGAGAAAGATGTTCTCGGGCTTGATGTCGCGGTGATATACCCCGCTCGAGTGTAGATGGTCAACGGCATCTACAAGCTGCAGCATGAAGTCGCGGACATGCTCGGTCTCCAAAGGTCCGCGGCCCACACGGATAGCTTCGTACAAATCGCCGTTGGGGCACAGCTCGAGCACCATGTATTGATGGTTGTCGGTGTCGAAGGAGTGCACGAAGTTGACAATGTTCGGGTGCAGGCTGAGGCGGGAATGGATATCAAGCTCCTCAGACTTGTCGTCGATAGCAATGGCGGCAGGGCATGGCGTGGCTTCGGCAGCACCGGGCTTCGTGATGCATTTGATGGCGACATCGGCGTCAGTGAGGGTGTCGGTGGCCGCGAAGACCATGCCAAAAGAGCCATGATTGAGTGGCGAGACTGTCATAAACCGTCCACCAAGAAGCTTTCCGTGTTCGAAGCCATCTCGCAAACAGTCCATGAAGCGGGTCCGAACAGCGCTGCTTGATGCTCAACACTCGAAAGCCTACTCAAAGGCCTTGAACGCGCACACTTGGAGGTCGCAAGCAGATGTGGGAAGCTCCGGGTCCGATCCAGGAAGGTGGAAGGCTCGGAGGGCAAGTCGTATGCCAACAGCAGAAGGGCCGATCGATGGCCAAAGCTCGCAAACTTTTGTGTATTGATTCGCAGGCAACAGCAATGTAGAGGTGCTCTTCAACAATAGGGTAACTCCGGTAAACCAGCTCAATGCTCAGCCGCCGCTCTCAACTCCAATCCAGGTGGTATCCACAACGCTTGCTCGATTGCTGGCAGATAAGTCTTCAAAAAGATGCAGTGAGTGTCGTTATGTTCATGGGTACAGTGTCAAGATGTTCCAACGAGCGGAGCCGAAGGAGATGTGGTGTGCAGACAAGCTGGTCGTGCAGCTCGCGGATCGGATGAGGGTCGTTGTCGTCAGAGAGTGGTGAAGTCGTATCGTGGTCGCGTCGTGAAGGTAAGGTAGTTGCACAGGTAGTCGTGGCAGTATAAAGTAGCAGTCAAGAAGCGATGATTAGGTGGCTGGCATGAGTCGGGTGACGATGGTGCCTAGTAGTAGTGCCAAGGTGCCTGAGGGTGCGACGGCGTCAGAATCTCATCTGCTGTCAGAGATCCAACCGTGCCAAGGCTTGTCGAGATGGGTGAGACGTGGTGATGTGTCGAGGGTCTGCTGATGTCGCTGCTCCTTGAGCTTGCGAGGCCCACGCCCGATGACGAAGCTCGCCGAGGAAGCCGGGTGCTCGCGACTGGTCAGATGCTGTACAGGCCGCTCAAGATCCCCTTCACATCGAAAGCTCGTGATGCGTGGGGTGTGGTGATCAAGTCGTAGGTATCGAAGTGGAGGATGTGTCGTCCGTCGGTCACCGGGTCAGAGCAAGGAATGTAGGGTCGGCAGGCGCGGAGAAACAGGGAAGGAGCGCTCGTCCACAACACACGGCGGCGTTGGACGCTGGCAGGGCGGCGGTCGAGATCAGACGCTCAATGGCTTCGGGGCGGAGTGTAGTGCGGTGTTGAGTGCGTGGAGGGTGGTGGTAGGCAGTGAGGTTGGCGAGGGTGTCTGTTGATGATAGCGGGATGGATGGCGGGCAACGCTGCCGAAACACATGGAAGCTAATGCAGCGTTTCGATTGGGTGGAGCTAACCGTGGGACCGTGCGCTGTCTTAGCGCCTTCAAATATAGGCGCAGTGGTTCTGGATCGAGAGCGAACCGAGTCGTGCCTTGGACAAACACATGACGGATGATGCGATTGTCCTCCTCGTGATGCTGTTGGCGCAGCCATTCCCGCTGCCACAGCTTCCCATCATCAAAGGGCGCTGCCGAGTTGCACACGTAACCACTTCTACACCCTTTGTCCTCGCCCGGCGACATCGGCGGTGCGCTGGAGCTGAAACGGGCGTCACGCAGACAGACTGGAGGTACTGGCCGGTTGTACAGAAGAGGGGTGTTTCACTGCACGCTCGCTCAGCTCAGGGCCCCGCCAAAGGATGGCTGATTGATGGTGATCATGGGGTGCGATAGGCGCTGCCAATCACTTTGGCCAGCCGCCACGAATAAAGCGTAGGGAAATTGCGCCATTACAGCCTTCGTCATCAACCATTCGTGTTGCGTGGCATCTCCTCGAGTCTTGCGCGTGAACCAACCTCAACGGCATACAGCGGTGTGCCCCAGCCCAATGGCAACAGCACCTATGGGTGACCTGGGTGTCGCAAGTGAGGATAGGTGCATGACCGCTGGCAAGTCAGGGCTGGTGCCCGCCCACCTCTACAGTCCCTCCACTCGCATAGCCGCTGCAGGTGGCACAGCAGATCCTTGGTTGCATGACGAATGCATAAGCTCGCCAAGTCGCCGGACTCGGGAGCGTTCTGGAGCACTTTCCCGAACCAAGGCCGCCGACTGTGATCAAAGGGTGGGAGTTTCGCCAGGGGAACAAAGACTGGGTGCTGAGATGGACGTCTCCCACAGCTGCATTGTGCACGTGTTGTTGGCGAGATCGGCGTCTCCGCCACGCCTTCGTCCACGTGGCCCAAGCCACCAGGGGGACAAAGACGGCTCTTCCCCTGCCTCCAAGATGTGCGGAGCCGTGCCGAGACGACAGTGCTTTTTTGTCTCACTCTCCGCTGCCGGCGGGACGGCCGACGTCGATCCAGCGGGTGCGTGCAGCATGAACGTCTCTCCGCCTGGTCTGGGCTCTTCACACATGGTCAGTCGAAGATCACGAGGGAGCGGTGTGCGCGCCACGTCTCGTAGAAAACATTGTGGCGTCCTGCCACCTATTGGCATGCCTCCTCGCGCAGGTTTTTACCCTCCAAGCATACATGTATTCTTGCATGCAGTAGTCTGCGCAGGCGAGAAGACCCGAGCGATACACGCTGTGGGGCCTGCATCGTGTCACCGTGTCTGAAAGCCACAGGCACGAGCATTACACCACTCGTGCCTATCCAATGAAGGCGATCGAGCCTGATCGAGCCTTTGGAGCCGATATCACTCCTGAGCAGTGACATCGCAGGTGGCATGCGCAAGGTGTGCGCTTCGAAATGTCTCCTCGAAGCTGCAGAGGCTCCACTCCGCCGTCCCCGTAGCGTTCCGCCCCGTCGTCTCCGCCTCCGCTTGCTACGTGTACCGTCTCGCTGGATCCCCGTGCCTCACTGCCACCACTATTCCCGGGCTCGACTCCACCATACTGCAGTACGGCTCTGACAGTAGCACCACGCCGCATGCTATGAGGCGTCTTCAGATTCGTCGTGGAAGACTCTGCTAGACTCTCCCGCAGAACGCTGGCCAGAGCCTCAGCATTGGACCATGGCGGAAGTGGAGGGTGTGTCGAATGTGCTCCTCGACATTGGTTCGTGCTTGTCACAGGCGTGCTGGCTGTGCAAGACGTAGACTGACGGTCTGTAGAGGGCACCATATGTCCGATTGAATTTGTGAAGAATACTTTGGTAGGTCCAAGATTCATGTCATCAAGTCATACATTCCCATTGGATGAATAATCATGTCGGACCCTCTGCTGCGTCCGATTGAGCTGACGTCTCTGAGTTCCCTTACGCTCTAGAAGCTCTCCCCGGGGTACTGGCCAAGCAATGGGATGATGCAACCTTCAGACCCTACCGTGATGCATTTCCAGAAGAGCACCGAGTCTCACCTGCCGCACTGGAAGCTCACGTGAAGGACCTGACGAGGCGCGACGTCAAGATCGCCTACCTGAAGAACCTCCAAGGCCATCTGTGGGAGGAAGGCTACAGATCTGGTGCCTACTCTACGCCACTCTTCCCAGACGTGGTTCCTCAACTCGAGGGATGGAAGGCGGCTGGGACGAAGCTAGCGATCTACTCTTCCGGCAGCGTGTTCGCGCAGAAATTGCTCTTCCAGCATGTGAGCGTTGACGAGACTGTGGCCAGCGGGGAGGGGAGTGCAGGTGAAGATGCCAGCCAGCCTCCAGGCACCGAAGATATGCGGTCGCTCATGACTGAGGATGGTTGGTTCGACACGACCAATGCTGGCTTGAAGACTGAGGCGAGCAGCTACAGCAAGATTGTTGAGACTTTGAAGTGGCAGCCAGCTCGGACGCTCTTTCTCACGGATAACGTGAAGGAGTACGATGCTGCTGCCGAGGCTGGGCTGCGAGTAATACTGCTCGACAGGCCTGGTAATGCGACAGTGTCTGAAGCTGATCGGGCGAGGATGGAGGTCGTGGGCAGTCTGGACGAGATCACGCTCACATCACAACGAGAAGTGGTGGCCGGCGCGCTACCACCCGAGCTGGATGGCGTGCACTGAATACTGCAATTTTACGAGTCGCCCATCGACGCTCGTCAATCCCAGGCCGCCACGCTCGGCGACGCCACAATCCACCAATTGTCCTTCTCATACCCTGCCTCAACAATGACACCACCAGCATCACCGACATCCCGCTCCAGCTCGCCCTTTCGGTAGAGATGATAATACCGATGGAACGTCCGGTCCTCACCTTTCTTGCCCGCTCCCTCAACCGACTCAGCAGCGGCCTTCTTCGAACCCTTCATCACCCACGGTACCATGACATCCTGCTCATCCCGCTCCGTCCACCCTCGCCTGCTGCTCTCCTGCTCGAGCGCCCAGACATAGATCAGCGCTTTGCCGCCGGGTCTCAAGGTTTGCAAGATCGAGCCTACAGCCTCGATGCGCCGCAGAGTCGTGGAAAGGTGGTGCACGACGGCTATGGAGATTGCGAAGTCAAACGTGCGTGGCGGGTGGGGCAGGTCTAGAATGTCTGCCACACAGACGGAATGAGGAGGGTGGGCTTGCGCGATGTTGATCAGGTTTGAGGACCTGGGGGAGGGATCAACGAGAGGAGAGAGGGAGGGCAAGTGGTGGAGCTGCCTACCGGTCTGAGCCGATGATGAGGATGTTATGATTGACGGCTAGATACTTGCCGTTGCCACACCCTACGTCGAGGCCGATCGAGCCATCTGGCAGGCCTTTGAGGAAACGTTCGATGATGGGCCAAGGCTGAAGATGTCAGTTGCGACGCTCTTCTCCTGCAATTCTTTTGGCTTCGATACTTTGTAGCGAGTCGAGGAAAAATGTGATGCGATCTGCTCGTAGACGCCATGCACATGCTCCGCTTCATAGTGCTCGCCTTTGTCGGCTCCGGCGTCCATTCTGATACTTCCCATGAGTCCCGATCTCGACAACCACCCAGTCGGGCCGCGTCGTCACGATGCGCTGTCAATCCAAGTCGCATGGTCATCCCTTGGGTTCGACAGATACACTTTCGCCGACAGGAAAGTCGAAAACGTTCATGACTCGGGAGGGCCGCGCGCTAGTTCTAGTGCAGATCTCCCGCCTCGACTTTCTCGAAATCTTGGCTAATCTTTCGAATGGCGGATTGCCATTACATCCATTTTCAGAACACACGCCACACCCACCATGGCGTCCGACGAGATCGTATGGAGCTACATCAACCAGCGACACTGCTCCTTCAAGCTCAAGCTGCCCGGCAACAGCAGCGCGAATCAGAAGTCCACAAAGTCAAATTTCTGCCGGAAGTGAGCTGCCTCATATGCACACCACGTCGCCGAGCACACCACTGACCAACACCTCAGCGAGCACAACGTCACCGGCCTCTGTAATCGCCAATCCTGCCCCCTAGCCAACTCCCGCTATGCCACCATCCGCTCCGATCCCACCAATCAACGCTTATACCTCTACATCAAGACCGTGGAGCGCGCGCACCTGCCCAATCGATGGTGGGAGAAGATCCGCCTCAGCAGCAACTACACCAAAGCGCTCCAACAAGTCGACGAGCGGCTGATCTACTGGCCCAAGTTCCTCACGCACAAATGCAAGCAGCGCCTGACTCGCCTGACGCAGGTCCGTGTGCGCGCGCAGCGGTTGGCGAAGGAGGAGGAGAGGCTGGGTGAGAAGATGGTGAGTCGGATGGCGCCGAAGATCCGGCGACGGGAGGAGACGCGGGAGCGAAAGGCCGAGGCGGCGGCGAAGATCGAGCGCGCGATTGAGCGGGAGCTGGTGGAGAGGCTGAGGAGTGGGGCTTATGGCGATCGGCCCTTGAATGTGGAGGAGAACGTGTGGAAAAAGGTCATGAGGGGGTTGGAGCGGAGTCAGGAGGGTGTGAGAGACGAGGAGCTAGATGAGGGGGTGGAGGAGGAGGAAGAGTATGAGAGAGAGTATGAGCGGGAGCCTGGTCAGCAGGAGGCTGAGGCGGATGTGGAGTATGTGAGTGATATGGAGGAGTCTGAGGACGAGGCTGGGGATATGGAGGAGTTTGACGACTGGCTTGGTGGGGAGAGTGGCGAGGAGGAGGACTCTGCGAGCGGCTCGGATGATGATGATGACGCAAGTGACGAGGGCGAGGAGGGTGCGGAGAAGGACGCTGGGGCACTGAAGGAGAAGCTGGAGGGTCTCAAGCGGAAGAGACCGAGCGCGCCACCGCCGAAGGCACGCAAGAAGCCTTCGAAGGGCCCGAAGACGAACATCGAGTACGAGTACGTCCCGGAGCCGCAGCAGAGGGCGATGGAGTTGGCGCGGTAGACGTTCATGAGCAGACACTACGTCTGAGGCAGTTCTTGTCTTCGGGGGTACATTGCAAAGCTTGCTAAATCAGTATTCGGCATTGTTCGATACAGACTACGTCGGCTTAGTCTGGCAGCGTGTCAGCACCAAAAATACGGAAGCGTAATACGCCGGGCAGACCCTCTGCTACATGCGATTGGACCCATCCGCCACACCGGCATCGAGCCACTGCCTCTCCCTGTAGGCAATCGGAATTCTATTATAGTTGATAGGGAGCAATGGACCCAGTGCAACCTCCGCTGAAGCATCTCCAGACCTCCAACGAATGAGTCAAGTCGCTGTACACTTGACGGCTTGGCTCTCCCAGGACTACTCGAACATCACCGGGCGTTATCGTGAAGGAATTCTGCAACCATTCGACATCACCATGATCCTCTAATGGGATGTACCACCAGCACAAAGCACGCACACGACCTGTTCAGACGTAGTAGTGCTGCTGTTGCCCTGCTCGGAGAGTTCCGCCCTTGCGAACAAAGAGAGATTCAAGCAATCTCACATGGCTCCTTCTGGCTTTCGACGACATCGACCTCACTTCGTTGGGCCTCGACTCTGTGGGCGGCCTTAACGGTACAGCTACCCCAGAACCTAACAGCCGTGATCACGATGTCACCTCCTGATTTGCTCGTCCACATACTGTACAGCGTGCTTCGAGCGAACAAACAGTATGGCACCGCTCTTTGTCTACATTTACAGAATCTCCCAACGACAATGTCCCATGCTCACCTCCACGCCCTGCTCAAAGCTGCGCGAGATGAGCACCGACGATGAAAGCTCACATCGTCGAGATTAAGTCATTACAATACGTCTCACTGTCCCATTCATACACCATGGCATGTCCCTCGCCAACGCCGCGTCCCCATCGTTTCCAGATCTCATACACACATACTCTTCAGACGCTTCGTCAACCACCTACTCAGACCCATACATACTGTTCTTTGACACCATGCCTCTGACCCGCGCCCATATCCGCCGTTTCCGCGCGGCGGGCACGCTCGAGGTCGAGCGGCTGGTCCGCTCGACGGAGAGCTTCCCGACAGCGATATACAACCGTTCCGTCCGGCGGAGAGAGTCCAACAGGATGCAGCTCCGGAGCGGCCGAGCATACCAACGCGATGTGCCGACGGTGCGGAGGGTGCGGAAGAAGCGCACGCCGCTGCCGGCGCCGCCATCGTCGCCTTTGTCGTCTGCACCAGCGGATTTGTCGCCCCCCGTGGATCCAGCGCCCCCACCGGCGGCGTCCTCTCCACCGGCAGCATCGTCTCCGCCAGTGGCATCGCCTCCAGTGGCATCGTCTCCGCCAGCAGCATCGTCTGCTCCGCCGGCGTCGTCTCCGCCAGCGGCATCGTCTGCTCCGCCGGCATCATCTGCCCCGGCAGTACCGGCTGCTCCGGCAGAACCGTCTGCGGCCGCACCAGCTCCAGCACCAAGACCACGTCATCCTATGCCTGGCATCCGGCTGACAGCATCCGGCCGCATCAGCAAGGCCTGGCCGCCACCGACGAACCAGTACAACCGACCGCAAGGTCTGCACAACCCCGGGATGCTGTGCTACCGCCGGGCGCTGCTACAGTGCCTGCTGCACGCGCCGGCCTTTTACAATTTCCTCGGTATGATGCACCCTCGGTGCGAGAAGCCGGCCACCCAGTGCGTCGTCTGCGCCCTTCAGGGCCTGGCACTCAAGTACTGGACGGACCGCAGCACCGCCAATTTCACGCGGGCGGCCGTCGGGATCCTGGACAAGGCGGTGCTGGCGTGCTGCCAGCCGGGCAACGAGTTCTACCCCTTCCGGACGGCCGCAGTCCAGGCGGATCCGGCGGACTTCTTCAGATTCCTCGACGCGCAGTGCAGGGCCAGCGGACTGGATCACCGGCTCGACGAGCTGTTCCAGCTCCAGCACATCCGGACGGGCCAATGCACCGTCTGCGGGACCGCTTCGGATACGGTGCGCGACATCCCAGACCTGGCCACGACGATGTCCATGGTCCACATGACGGGCCCCGACGGGACAGTGGGTAAGCGATCGCTCGTCGACCTCCTCAGACTTCACCATCAGATCTCCGTTACAGTCTCGTGTGCTGTTTGCAAACAGAATGATCCGACATCCGGGGATTCGATCCGTGCCCAGACGCTGAAGATCGCGCAGGCGCCGCACGTGCTCGTCGTCCAGATCGCGCGGTTCTGGCAAGTCTACGCCCCCGATGGCAAATTCGTCCGGGAGGAGAAGCGAACCAATCCTGTGCCGTTCGAGGAGGTCCTCGATCTGACCGAGTTCACCGAGGACGGGAGCCAGCTGCAGTATCGGCTGCACGGCGTTGTCGCCCATCAAGGTCTCATCAACGACGGCCATTACGTCGCCGCCGTCCGGCACCATGACGACGATGGCTTCACGGTCGTCAACGATGACAGCCTGAGACAGGACCTCCAGGGCGGGTTCCGCGAGATGCGGAGACCCACGGTCGGGAGCCGCAGCTTCACGCCTTATATGCTGGTGTACCAGCGTTTGGACGAAGTCGCCGGGCCATAGCGTAGGGATTCAGATTAGCACGCGTAGCAGTCCCTGTAGGAGTTCTGCCGAAAACATCCCGGGGAATAGTGAACGGTCTCAGCTACCGAAGACATCCCCACTGCCGTGCAGCGGAGAGCTCGGCAGCGGCTTAGTCGGCGACGTGGGCTGCAGTCGCAGGCTTCTCACGCTGCCAGAGCGGCTTCCCGTGGACGACACGGGCGTCGTGCTGCCGGGTCGCCAAGTCTGCGTCGAGTGCAGTGTCCAGCCCATGGCGTGCTCCGGTGAGACGATCTGGCCAGCGAGAGGTGACGCGGTGACGACGGTGCCCGGCGACGGCAGTGGAGGTGGAATAGGCGACTCGGAGCGGAAGAGCGGGTGGATGTGGGATTGGTGTGTGCTCGGTCGGCGGAGCGGCGGCATGTGTTCGCCACCCAGGAATGAGCCGGTCTCATCGGACGGCCTGGGTGAGTCCGGCAGTGGAGTGTCTGCTGGTGTGCGTGCGGTGGAGAAGGGGCCGTCGAGGGCCTTTGCGGGTGAGACCGGGCGGCTGCCAGGTATAGTCTCGAGTTTGTACGCTCGTGGTATTGCTGGCGTGTCAGGCACATCTTCCACAGCCGAGGTGTCCCAGGCATGGAACTCGTCGTGTGACCGTATCGTATCAAATGAGACCGGTTTGCCGGATCGTAGACTGTGCGCGTCCGATGACAGGAATGAGTTGCGCAGCAGACGACTCTTGGAGGTCATTGGCTTGAGGGTCTGCTGTACAGAGTCTCGGAAGGACGACCTCGTCGGACTCGCGGAGAAACGTGACAGAGTCGGCGAGTACGGCTCGGATGCAGACCTGGGGTATGAGGGCGCGACGGGCTTCAAATGGGCCAGGCGGACCGAGATGGATCGTTTGCCCGAACTCGTCGGGGAAGAATGCTCGATGGTCGGGATGTCAGTGACCTCTTGCTGTCCGCGGCGCTCGATTGGCCACAAGAGATAGCTGTAGAACGCAGTCTGCAACAGTAGCAGGATGATCAGTAGAGCCAGTCCAGCCGAAGCCAGCTCCGTGCGCCCGTTGCCATCGCGGTGGCGAAGTCTTAGGCCCAGAAGGCCAAACGAAAGCGACGCTGCAACCACACTGGTAGCCGTCGCAGAGCCGTACAGAATGCTCAATACACTCCCCTGATCTGGAAGACGCCTCGTTCCCACTGAGCAAAGCAGGAGGGCGAGGGACAGAAGGTCGAAGATGGAGGCCGCGATGCCAAGGGCATGCCCTTCGCCTCTCCGCGGACTGGTGGTCGTGAGGCGAAGGACGATCGCGAAGACAATGACCTGTGTGATGATGGCCAGCCCAGTAATGGCCCAGAATGCGGTCGACCGCAACGCGCGTAGTTCAAACATATCCGCAACACCAGACGAAGGCCAAGGCAGCCCCGTGAAGGAGATGAGCGCCGCCGTCCGTCCCTGTAGGCGGTGTGAGTAAGACGTCGTTCAGCTGGGGTCTCTGCCTCAGAGGATCTGGTCGGTTGGGAGACGAGAATGCAAGTGTGCGCTGTCGCGGCGGTCGATCGCGTTCATAGCCAGTCAGGGACGCGGTCGATGTTGACGGCCGACGCGCTGTGTACTCGCGGTACACGGCACGCGAGAATGAAGCGAGCCGGCGGCGCGAACGGGAAGCGGCTGCAGCTGGGTGATAGTCTCCGCCCGCGTTGGCGGCCGGCGTCGAGTGGCGCGTCCAACGTGGTACAGCGGAGGCTGACGGTGACTGGGGTCGCTACAGGTACCGTCTACCGGGCGCTCCCACGAGTCTGTGGTGGGGTCCGTCGGACGGGCACATCCTGGCCCGCAGGCTTCCTGCTGCAGGAGAGATGAAGACGCGAAATGGAGAACAGGGGGAGGAGTGTGCTCCGACGGGTGGGTGGTGGGGAGAGAGGGGCCAAACCTTGGATGCGGCCATCATCATCATCATCATCATCACGGCTCGGATGACCGAGCTCGCGACTCGCCGTCGCGTGGGTGTTGTTGTTGATGATGGCGCTGAGATGGACGCGTTGTGGTTGATGAGACGGAGCAGGGGTGCCCAGTCCAGGCATCCGCGTTTGCGGGACCAGCCCCCGCCATTGGACGCGACGGAAAGTAGCGCGAATTGGGGGAGCAGCCCTACGAGGTAATAATAACATTAATGTCCGCCGTCCGACTCCATCTCTCCACGGCCAGGATGCGCC
Source organism: Teratosphaeriaceae sp. CCFEE 6253 (assembly GCA_033119285.1). Classification (NCBI taxonomy): domain Eukaryota; kingdom Fungi; phylum Ascomycota; class Dothideomycetes; order Mycosphaerellales; family Teratosphaeriaceae; species Teratosphaeriaceae sp. CCFEE 6253. Next base: position 47,699 of record JAWDJV010009396.1, read on the forward strand.
TGTGAGACCACTGGCGAAGCCCGGAGAGGAGGCCGACCAGTTCCATCACGTCCGCCGAACAACTGCGCGAAGGACGTCGCGGGCATCCGAGCAATCGAGCAAAGATCACCCCGCACCAGGAGCCATCGGCGGCACGTTCATGCACTGCACTGCAGAATGCAGATGCATGGTATCCGCAGAGGGGCATTGAGATTTGACGGGCTTGGCCCCGACCAAGCTCGAATATCTACGGCGCAGGACCACGGATGCAAGATGCTGTTCACGATGAAAGCTACGAGCAGGCCTGGACATGGGCACCTCGGGGCTGGAGACCTGCGCCTCAGTGAAGATCGCGTGGTGCGATGATGTGTGAGCTGACGCTTGTTGACTGATTGAGCATAGGAGAGTCCACCGAAGTCTAAGCTCCGGAGTCTGTTCCAGGAGCTGCATAGATTGCCTTCGGATAGTGCCCGGCAAGACGCAGGCCAGCTGCTTGAATTCCATATTTCCGAAGCGACAGAGGTCAGTCGGGAGTGTTCGCTGGGCAGCCTTGCGCGAAGCAACGCTCTTCGGCTATGATGATACATTTCCCGGCTCCGCATTATGACGCCGAACATGCTCCCCATGTGCACGAAACTCTTCGTTTGACTTCAGTGGCACCTCAGATGCGACTCGGGAGACTTGTCCGCCCTTTGTTTTAGTATCATCGCAACGTGCACCTTGCAATGGCAGACTGCTCTGCTCTGCCAAGTTTGAGGGAGGATGGCCCTGCATTCCTCGAAGCAAGGATTCAGGCTGGTGAGACTACTGCTATCAACGAACATAGTGACATGCGTGCAAAGGAGGGCCAGCACCTGCCTCGTCTTGGGACCTCGTCACCTCGATAGGTTCGCCCGCGCATCAGCTTTCAACGAGCAACCGAGATGAGATGGCCTTTGTTCTCGACAGGACCGACCGTGATGGCTTGAGGGAGACTCCGGCAGCAGGTGGTGGCAGTCATGTGCAAGACAAAGGGGCCCATTGGTCGCCGGAACGCGTACGCTCATAGACTACAGCCCGACCTCGCGAATCTTCTGAGGCTCGCCATGTGAGAGGCAAGTCCAACCGATCTGTGCTCACCACAATGCTTCATTATTCTGGCAGTCAATCACGCCCGAGCTCAAGGCTCATGGAAGCCGTTGGTACCATTATTACCTCGTATCCACCGTAGCGACTAGTAGCACTATTAGTGACATTGGACAAGACTGCTTCCGGTGACTGCGCCAGGAGCACGTTGCGTGATCCCCGAAACGTTGCGCCTTGTGATAGACTTTCCGTGCCCCGATTGACAGCTTCAGTGGAGACAATTAGACCGCCTCCCAGCATGACCAAGCTACGGATGACATGCGCACAGCCATATCCTCCTGCCCAACCAGTCAGTACATGTACCGAGGCACATTACTCGCCACGCCCGCTATGACCGCTTTGATCCGCATCATCGAGCAGGAGGTCGATCGAATGGATCTCCATACCACTCTATGAGCACTAAGAGATAGCGCTGCGAGCCGCGCGTCAAGCTCGTGGCATAGTGAGAGGAGCATGCAGAGTTGCGGCGGCGTGTGCCAGGATCGCGCTCGCGATGCGGCGAGGGCGCACACGAAGGAGTCTTTCCGCCAGCTGTGTGGCGTGGCGCCGTATGTGGAGTGTGTAAGAGGCGTTGGATGAGTCCTTGCACTTTGGAACGTCGTGCTGGCTGAGCAGATGATCAGTTGGGAGAAGGGCGTGGTAGTCGAAAGGCATGGGGACGGGCATCCTCACGCTGTTGGCATGGAGCCGCTGCCTCGATTCGCTCAAATCGCCAAGACAGATCGAGCATTTGGGGAAGCCAGCAAGCGAGGAGCAGTCTTTGTACGATAGCGGGAAGCCGGCGTCACGCGAGTATTAGCACCTCAGCGCAACGCTGGTCTGCCCGGAGGCCTTCAACCGTTCGGTCTCTGCAAACACTTGCTGCACGCTGGGTATTCATCCGTGATCCTCTCCGAATGCGCAGAGGGTCCGGACTCATCAGTGCGCCGGTGCAGGCGAGGAGAATCGGATCGAGTACATACCTACACGAGGCCACGCGCCGGTACGTTTCACGACTAAGCTTGGTGGCAGCCGCGAATGCCAGCAAGGTGGAGTAAAGACCTGTTCAACTGGGTGACGATGACTGGGCCCATAAGGTAGAGCGCTCCCTCCGTGTGCCTGTATGCTGTAGACGCGGAGGAAAGCGAAGCGGAAGTCGAAGTTGTAAACTGCGGAAGGCGGGTGCTGCCGCTCGATCTTCCGTTAGTGCCCGTTGCGAGCGCAGCGAGCTGACAGGCCAAGACACGAGGCGCCGCGGGATCCAGAGTGTCCAGCTTCCAGGTTCTTCGTCGCCGACTGCCGCTTGTTGTTGGGTGGAGGGAATACATGCATGGAGTACCATCAATTCTTCACCTATCCTTACCCCGACGACGCCGCAATTGCAGTTCACGATCTGCGGCATACAGAAGCGACAATCCGCCAAAGTTCCCTGGGCTACGATCATCTCCTTCGGCATACGCGTATGGCCTGCGTACGCGTCAGCCGGATCGTTTCTTGTCCCTATGACGAAGCACACGTCGACGTCAAGTCGTGAGGCTCCACAGATTTGTACCCACCGCGACCGCAGGCGTCCGACGATGTGCACGCCGGACGGAACCTACCACTTCGTTCGCCATCCGTAGCAGGGACTCCGCGTGCAGGCTGGGCAAGTAGACCGGGCTGCTCTTTCTTCCACTCCTTCCTCTCCGTCTTCCATCGACTTCGCTTGCAGCTCTTCATTGATGCCCAGCATGCGTTCCATTGCTACCCCGTTGCTAGCATTCGCGGGCTCTGCAATAGCACAAGACTTCTCCAACGATGGGAACCACGGCGCTCCTGCAAGCCACCACCCCTCCTCCGACTTCCACGACGTATCACTGACTTGCCCCAGTTCCCCAACACGACCTACCTCGGCTTCGAGTCAGACAACTGCTACACCGTCGCAGGCAGCCGGAGCAATCAGACCAGCCCGCCAAAGTACCCCTCGCCCTGGGGCTCCGGTCAAGGAGAATGGGCCGGCGCATACGATCAGGCGCGAGCCTTCGTGAGCCAGCTCACCCTTGAAGAGAAGGTGAACCTGACTACCGGCACGGGGTGGGAGCTAGATCGCTGCGTCGGCCAGACTGGATCGATACCAAGGCTGGCGTTCCGCGCTTTGTGCCTCCAGGATGCTCCGGTCGGCGTCCGCGATACCGACTTCAATTCCGTGTTCCCGGCTGGTGTCAATGTCGCGGCGACCTGGGACCGTAGCGTGGCCTATGCTCGTGGCCAGGCGATGGGGTATGAGCACAAGGGCAAGGGAGTCGATGTGGACCTTGGTCCGGTAGCAGGACCTCTCGGCCGCACGCCCGAGGGAGGGCGCAATTGGGAGGGTGGGACTATCGCTCGAGAGCAACCCGCGCTGAGCGTTACTGACTCGAGGCGCTGCAGGATTCTCGCCCGACCCAGTCCTCACCGGAGTCATGTTCGCAGAGAGCATCAGGGGCATCCAGAGCGAGAATGTGATGACTTCGGCGAAGCATTTGTCAGTCGGCAAGACACCTACATCAGACTGCGATTCTTACTAACATCGGTGCAGCATCGGCTACGAGCAGGAACACTTCCGGCTGGTCGGTGATTCGACGAATTATGGCTTCGACATTGAGGCCTCCAACTCGGCCAACATCGACGATGTCACGATGCACGAGATGTATCTGTGGCCATTTGCGGACGGCGTACGAGCTGGCGCTACGTCAGTGATGTGCAGCTACAACCAACTCAACAACTCGCAAGCCTGCCAGAACTCCTATGTGCTCAACTACCTCCTCAAAGGAGAGCTCGGCTTTCAAGGTGAGTCTGACTGCAAGTCTCTTCGGCTCAACGTGGTTGCTGACGTACTCCAGGCTACGTTGTCTCTGATTGGCTTGGCACGAACTCCGGCGTTGCCAGCGTCCTCGCGGGACTGGACATGACGATGCCTGGTGACTCCAATACGTACGACTCTGGCGACAGCTACTTCGGCGCCAATCTCACAATTGCCGTGCTGAACGGCACAGTCCCTGCGTGGCGGCTCGACGACATGGCAATCCGCATCATGGCCGGGTTCTACTTCGTCGAGACGAACACGACTCGTGGCCGAATCAACTTCTCTTCGTGGACACTCGACACGTACAACTACGAGCACTACTATGCTGGCGAGGGCTGGACGCAGGTCAACGATCATGTCAACGTGCGCGCCGACCATGCCGGCCTGATCCGCTCCATCGGCGCTCGCAGCACGGTGCTCTTGAAGAATGTCAACAACACATTGCCCTTGACTGGGAAGGAGCCGTTGACAGCGGTCTTCGGCAACGACGCTGGACCCAACCTCGCCGGACCCAACAGCTGCTCCGATCGGGGCTGCGACAACGGGACCCTGGGCATGGCTTGGGGATCAGGGACCGCGAACTTCCCGTACCTGGTGACTCCGGACAGCGCGATCCAGAATACTGTGCTTGCTGCGGGCGGCGCCTACGAGTCCAGCCTCGAGAATGGTGCACTGGACACGATGGCCGCACTCGCACGGCGCGCGAACGCGTCGATCTTCTTTGCCAATGCCGATTCGGGCGAATGGTACATTCAAGTTGACGGCAACCTGGGCGACCGGAACAACTTGACCTTCTGGCAAGGCGCCGATGAGGCACTTGCCGTGGTCGCTGGGAACTGTGCCAATACTGTCCTTGTGGTCCACTCGCCTGGGCCAGTCTTGCTTGAACGATGGGCATCGAACGAGAACATCACAGCGATCTTGTGGGCTGGGATACCAGGCCAGGAAAGCGGCAACAGCATTGCGGATGTGCTCTACGGGCGAGTGGTGCCGGGTGGCAAGCTGCCGTTCACCATCGGCGCCAATCGTTCGAGCTACGGCACCGATATCCTTTACACGCCTAACGGCCCAGCCCCTCAGATCGATTTCAAGGAAGGCGTGTTCATCGACTACCGTTCCTTCGACAAGCACAACGAGACTTCTACCTACGAATTCGGCTTCGGGCTGTCGTACACCACTTTCAACTACAGCGACCTCCGCGTTACTAAGCTCAATGTCTCGGACTACGTGCCTTTCAGCGGGTACTCTGATCCGGCGTCGACATACGGCAACTTCAGCACGGATCCCGCCAATCATCTGTTCCCGGCCAACTTCACTCGAGTGCCCTTATATCAGTACCCCTGGCTGAACAGCACGAACCTGACCGAGGCTTCTCGCGACCCCCAATACGGCGCAGCAGGCTCCATACCGGTCAATGCGCAGAACGGTTCCGCTCAGCCGATTCCGAAGGCTGGCGGCGCTCCAGGAGGTAATCCGATGCTGTACGATGTGATGTACCACGTCCAGGCCACCATCACCAATGCCGGATCTGTGGCGGGGGAGGAGGTCCCGCAGCTGTACATCTCCCGTGGCGGGCAGTACGATGCTGTACGTGAGCTGAGAGGGTTCGAGCGGTTGTCGATCCAGCCCAACAGCTCGACGACCTTCAGCGTCGACGTCACGCGGAGAGATATCAGTAGCTGGGACCCGGTGAGCCAGGACTGGATCATGACGAACGCGACGAAGCGGATCTGGGTTGGGAGCTCAAGCCGGACGCTGCTGCTGGAGGGTGTGCTTCCGTAACTCAATAATCAGCGACGATGGATGGAAGCGTCGCAATGAGTGGGCTTTCAGGTATGGAGATCGGAGCGCTCGATGGAGAGCAGCTCAAACGGTAGACATAGACACGGACATAGACATAGACCTAGAGAATAGAGAAGACTCCTTCGCGGGGTACTTGAGTAGTTGCATCAGGCTGCCTTGGCCGCGTCTGGCATTTCGAAATGCACTTTGCAAACAATGCTATCTTCATATGTAGGTCCGGTGAGTGGAGGGAGCTTCATGGGCATGAGCTTGAAAGTTGCCACACCCTTCGCTTTCACAAAAACTATCACTGACGTGCTCGCGCACTCCGGAAAGCACCCCGACTGGCTGCATGCCATCATCCTGCCGATAGACCGTGCAACAGTGGGTGTCTCCGTCCCCTCCATCGCCGAGCGATCATCGTTGACCGCTCAAGCAGCATCGATCAACCCGAGCATCCGTAACATCAGGTCAAGATGCCGCGTGTGGCTCACTCCGCCCAACGCCGCCCGGGAGAGACCGGGCTCAAGAAGGTTGCCATTGGGAGTGAACCAGAGGATCAGGAGGCTCCGAGCTCACCGACCGACCGTCAACTCAGTATGGCGAAGTACTGCAGTGCCTATAGCGACCTCACACTCGCTACCCTCAGCAAGGCCTTCCCCGCTGGGAGCGAAAGGCACGAACAGCTACACGGCGCTAACCCGTCACGCTGTCTCGGTGGAGAGGCGGCGGAAGCTGAACTGCGCGAGCTCGTCACACGAGGCTTGCTCCCGGCCCACAGGATTGACCTTGCGGCGGACCACCGGTTGATATCCATCGAGCAAGGCGCTTGGGCTAGGATTCGCGACCATGCGATGTGTGCTGCCGGAGAGTTAGAGCATGATATGCTGCTGCAGCTTCATCAGGTCAATGTTGTGCTGGCAGGCTTGGAGGTTGCATGGCGGTGAAGAGAGTCCAACGACACTTGACACATCATGCTTCCTGAGTGCCTACGGGCTGGGAAAGGGAGATGGAATGCTACTGGCATACGGCATTGCCACTTTGACGCATGGGCAATGGCGAGACTGAAGCTCAAAGTTGAGCTGATTAATGATCGTTGCTCTCAGGCCAAGTGCCTCCACTCCCGCAGCTCCTGCCTCAGCTGCACGGCTCGGAAGTCAGATTGACGTTGCCTGTCCCGGTGTAGATAGCCTGGCGACTGTCGAATGCTTTAGGGGGTGTTGTGGGTGTACGATGTGGACAGTACGTCCTTAAGCACAAGATCTCTTAGCCGAAGTACTGCGACGAGACTTGAGCGAGTAGGAGATAGCAATGAGTGGTGTCCCTGCCTGTCAAGAGACGACAACTGATGACCTTTTGCATCCGATGTAGTAGGACGAAGGTGTAGCGAATAGGGCCATCATGGCTGACGAGACTTTCGTCGCCGCGCGCACGGTCTGGACTTGTGCCGAGAGCCACGAACATGACGCCGATAGTGATAGTGAGTACCTTGCACAGTCAGGCTCAAGTGGTGTCTCCAACCAAATTTCACATACAGCCTTGCCTTTTGAGCGCGTCCTGTGCTTCGAACAGGGTTGCAAGGCGAGGCGGCAAGATTTCGGCTGGAGGTCCCTGGGTCCTTATGTAACCCTCGTACTGCTGCGAGCTGACCAAGACATGCAGCCTCGGCTTGACGCACGTATGAGTAAGGCAGTCACTTCGGCCTGCGCCCCAACTCTGTCAGTCTTCGAAGCTGTTCCAATGCTTGTGTCGTGATTCTGCCGACTCGCTGTCCTGCCCTGTAGGAGCCAAGTGCTTTACAATCTTCCACGCAATGCCATGCTCGCGATGGCCTGTATATCTCGCGGCCGCCGTGGAGTTGACATGGCCATCGCAAGTCCCAGTACCACACAGAAGAGCCTGCATAGCAGATTCAGCACTCAGAGGCTCTTGAAGCATTGCTTTCAGCTTCCAACACAACCAGCCCCAATTCCGACGGACAGTTGAGCTGGTAGCTCCGCAGCAAGAGCTTTGACGATGTGCTGCCTCATCACCTACTACCACGCCCTATGCCAATGCTACAGCTCGCCCACCGTCGACGGCGACCCGTGCATCCGGGCACAAACTTCCGCCGGCTGCAGCAGAGGATGCTGGGATACAGTCGACCTGGGCATCAAGACAGTGCGTGATCGATGCCGACACTGCTTGCAAGGCACGCGGACGCCGTCTCACTTTCTAGCAATGAGAGGGAGTACAGCAGTCGGCGTTCGGGAGGGCCAGATAAGTCGCGGCGCTCGGGCGGTCGCGGCAGGAGGATGAGACCCACGTAGATCGAAAGGCTATAATAGTCTCGATCTCAGCTTCATCATCGTCCACCAATTGAAGCTGAGTAGCGCAATCGCAGTCTCAAATTGGCCTTCTCGTGCTCTTGTCTCGGAGTCATAGACCGCCAGGTGCATTCGATTTCTCAGCGGGTAGCCCGGTACTCAGACCCATCGGTTCAAAGACGAAGCAAGACCCGGACTGGAAGAGCAGGCAGTACGATCAGCGCTGGTAGAGACGCCGCGAGCGTACGTATCGGGTCGGGAGAGCAGGATCGAGTATGAGCCGGACAACACTGTCAAGTTACATAAAAGCAGTTGCCAAAGATGCGTGACGAAGAGGCGCAGCAGGTCGAATCCATCTGGACGGTGGCTAGGGTGCCGCTCGTTGGGAGCCATGCGCCGGCGGCATCAATAGTCACACGTGTGCAAGTTGTAGAGCATGCAAACGTGGACGCTCAGTCGACTTCTTCATCTTCAGCATCGCCGACAGCACCCGCTTTCTTTGCCTTGTCTCGTGCTCTTTTCTTCAGCTTCTTTGAGCGATTGGTCCGCACGCGTTTTTCGCGCTCAGCAACCTCGCGGGCCTCAGCATCAATCTCTACAGCCTTGGTTTGAGCCTGTAAGGTGGCAAGCTTGATGCGGACCTTGATACGTGCTTGCTTGCCGGGACGCTTGCGCTTGGTGCCCTCAGTGGGGATCCCTGCAGCGGCTGGCGTTTCACACAAGGCAGAGACCGTCCGACGCTGACCGTTGTGAATTGGGAGTAGGATGACTTTCCAAGGACACGCGCTGCCTGGCCAAGCGGTGCGAGAGTGGTCCAAGACCTCGGCGCCAGAGACTGCTGCGTGCTCATATCTCGCTCTCTCTACGGCAGTCCGGGTGCCAACGAGATAGTACGAGCGGTCTCTGTTCGAGTCCACAAAGCCGGGTGTTGTGTTCAGCGGCGTCGGCGATCGAAGGCGGATCCTGCTCGCTGATGCTTCGCCCTCGCCCTTCTTCGTGGTGGCGAACATGCGGAATTCGAGCTCATCGTCTCCAGCCTCCACGCCAGCGGTGCTGTGAAGCACATCGTTTCTGTTGACATAGTCGAAGACTTCCACGTTGTTAGATCTGGTGGCCGCGTCCAGGGATGCTGCGCGCTCAGGGGTACTCGTTGGCGAGTGCAGCTCGCGACGGCTGACGATGCGATCCATCACCACGAGTCCCGTGGCGAAGCGTAAATGCGGCCGTTGACCGCTCGGCCGATAAATTGCGTCTATGTGTATCTCAAGGCGATGCCGTCAGAGACGAGTGTGAGAAAGCGATGTCCAAGTTGGGCATGGTTCCTGACGACACGCGCTAAGTAGTCTGTCCTAGGTAAGCTCCACTCCAAGTTGTTTCCAACATGGAGGTGAGGTGCTCAGACACTCGCTCTTGGATGGAAACAGCAACGTCTTCACGACTTGCAGCAGGGCTGGCGACACATCGCACTGTTGGACTCTCTGTGTTTCAACACGTCCTCGCTGGTTGGCGTCATCCACTTCCGCAAAGATCGACTACTCCTGGGGAGGTAGGCCGCCAGTGATCTGGGGACTACACGTATGAAGAGCATTGGCACCGCTGCGAGGGAAGATCAGACCATGATCAGGAGCGGGGCAATGGAATTCGGCGACACAACAGCAGTCGCCCGTGACGGGTGCAGGCAAAGTGTACACGCGAGGCCACAACGCCGCAGCGCCCACGGCGCATCAGGTAGGGAGACCCGGTTGCCAGAAGGCACAGGTCAAAGATCTCAGCATGGTCGCATCTCTCTCACCAGGCTATGGCACGGGTATGCGAAAGGTTCACACAAAGGGGGAATGACCCCATCAGCTTGCAGTCTTGACTGAGCAGAGTCTTGACTGAGCAGAGGGCTGGCTTGCGACCATCCTACCCCGGTCCGCGATCGGACATGGGAGGCTGGCGCTTGAAGAATCGAACTGAATGAGCAGCATGCTATGGGCGATTGGGTGGCAATTCAGACGACGGATCACACCGTCCGGTCTCGACTCCCCATGTCTGTGCTGCAACTACGCGGCTCACGTGTGACGTCGGAGGCGGATTGCACAGCGGCGGTCGACCAGCTCACCTGTGGATATGAACGAAGCACGAATGCGGTAAGTACGACCGACTGCTTTCGTGAAGCTTGTTGCCATGGCAAAATCTTAGTGTAATCAGATCTGTTTGTTCACTCGGCTGCAGGCAAATGACCGCCGCGCAGACTCGCATTGGCCTCGCCAGAGGCTTAATCGCTCATTCGCGAACCCCATCTCCCGTAACTTGCCAGCGGCAGTGCCATGAGTCGACCCTGGGAGCTTTCGTGACATCCACCAACGACCCACATACAGCCTTCTCCGCCTGTGAGAATGCTCCACTCGAACCAAATTGGGGTCGAGCTGTGCGATGCTCGCTGGCGTCCCATACAAGAGCATCTGAACGACTGTGTAGCCGGCCTTGACGACTACCATGGGCGAGCGCACAGCGCGCTGATCTGCGAGGACGCCGGGGCGAGATACGTGGTGTGCATCGATATCTCTCGACGCTTTGATCTACACGGCGCCGATGGCGTGCTACTGTCCATCTCACAAGGAGGGGCCACGCACACGGCCGATCACGCTATGACAGACACTCAGATGCTGTATATCCCGCGCCAGGGAGATGGAATGGTTGCCGGCAAGTCCGTGGTGTCGAGCTTCACCAAATGGAGCAAGTCAGGACGTGACACTGTCCAAGACTTCGCCACACCCGAACCGAGCGGTACATCCAGAGTGCACCTGCAGATGCACCGGACAATCCATGCTGACATGATACAGCCCATTTGAGACCCGGGCTCCCGTCATACACCATCAGACAGTGTGCCAACGGCCATCAGGGCGCCATCACCGTCACATTGCAGCGAGTCAATGATGAGAAACGGCCTGGCAATTACATCATCCGGCGGGCTGATCCTAGCCACGACATCGCCACGGTGCCCCCGGAACGCTATCGGTGGGTGAACTTCATTGCTATGCCTGGCTCGGAACGAATTCGATTGCTGAAAAGTCTGCAGAACCAAGCCTCGCGATGCTGATGGCGAGTTACGTATTATCAACCACCACTGGGTGACGCCGCTGGCAGGCGAGCCCGGTCTACCTTGCGTATTCGAATTCATGAATGTTGACGCCATGGCGCTTTGAGACGCTGTCCGAATCTGACCGAGGGAGATAAGTGAACGGACATGCTAGCGCTGGCGTCGCTCGACTACGGACGAGAGCCTCATCCTGAAGGACCTGCGTCGGGCACCAAGTCTTTGGATTTCGCGTAGCAGACATTGTGCCCGAGATTGATGCCAGCTTGGAGCGTGCATTGACAGGCTCGTTGCGGGGTGGAGCGCTACATGTCAGCGGACCGATCAAATCTGGGTCGGAACACAAGTACGCAGTACCCAAACGACGCCTTGGAGGCCGCCTGTTTGGAGCCGTATCCTACTCTTTAGAATGCGAGCCAGAGAGACGGGCTCATGTCTTGACGAGAGGTGCTCCGAGAGGACCGCCAACCAACGCATCAGCCGTATCCCGGCGGCCCAGTCCATTTGACACTGATCAAATATGCGCAGTGGCGCAGTCCAGAGGACGGGGGACGTGCTGTCTGACGCGAGAGCAGGCTGTACATGGGGATTACCGGCAACACCGACCGGCCCTGTACTACGACGGATGCCTCAATCTGTACCATCCGCAACAGGTGTGACACTCGCATCTCGGATGATGGTCCATGAGAGCATCATCTCGTCTTTTACACTTTTGTACACTGTGCACTTCTGACGGGCATCCCAGGCCTTTAGCTTGATGCAGACTCCAGTCGCTATGCAAGCAGCGATATCCTACAATACGCCATCATGCGAGAGATCGGCCCCAACGTATCTTGTGGCACAGGGACTGGGCCACTCCTACCCGTACACCCAGCACCAATCGGCAGCGCAACTTCTTCGCAGGCTGTATCAAGCCTGACCCGCGATCTCCGTCTTGACCCACTTCTCCAGCCCTCCCCTCGCAATAATCTCCTGCACATTCGGCGGCAGCTCGCCGACCTTCTGCTCCCACTCCCTCGCGCCCGCACCCTGGCCCTCGCGCACGACGACGCAACTGCGCCGGACATCCCACGTGAAGGTCCAGCCCGTGCGCACCGTGAGCTCCTTCTTGCCGCTGGGCTTGGCCATCGGGGCTGGAGGAGGCGAATCGAGAGACTGGCTATTGTGCTCTGGCTCCGTAATCGACGGCGCTGCGGTCGCGGACACACTGGCGGGAGTAGAGTCGCCGCTAGAGGACGAGAAACTTTCGCGGAGGCGCGAAATGAGCTTGGGTACCTCGACACCCATCAAGGCGTTGTTGATCGAGTTCCTTCCGAAGATGTTGCCAAAGCTTCCAGCCACTACAAGCGGGATGCCCCTGGCCAGGATCGTGGTTGCGGCCTGCTCGCGCGAACTCCCACAGCCGAAGTTGAAGCCAGAAACCAGGATGTCGCCTGACTTGGCCAACTGGGCGAATTGAGGGTCGTAGTTCTCCATGGTGACTGTTGCCATCTTTGCGGGGTCGGAGGAGAAGGCATCGTCGTAGGTGTACTTGCCCGGGTAGATGGCGTCCGTGTTGACGTTGTCGGCATCGCACCAGAGGATCTCGCCTGTGATCCGCTCGGGAAAGCCCGGGAGAATGTCCGTCAGTGTCTCCGATCCACCTCTCTCCTTTGCCGCAGGAGCAGCTGCAGATTCCGAGCCTCCGCCACTGCCTACGACAGCTGCTTCGCCCTCCTGCACCGCGGCCTCCGCCTCCCGCACCAACTTGTCGAGTGCATCCTCGATACTGATCATGCGCTCCTCCTCTAGCACGCCATCGCCTTCGCCTCTGCGAACGCCCTGCCAGCCCTCCGGCCTCTGATACCATCCTGGCCCGGTGATCTCGCCCTTCAATGCCGACGCAGCCACGACTTCAGGACTGCCCAGATAGGCTTTGGCATCTGTGCTGCCCATGCGGCCCTTGAAGTTGCGATTGCTTGCACTGATCCCTACTTCACCGGGTTCCAAGAGGCCGGTGCCGAGACCGATACACGGTCCACACCCGGCAGGTAGTGCTTGTGCACCGGCAGCGAGGAGGGTCTGCCAGTCCCCTTGCTCTTCGGCTGCTCGCTGTTCGGGAAGGGAGGCCGCGGCGATGTAGAAGTTCACGCCCTCCTTGATCTTCGCTGGAACGACGATGCCGTCGGCCGAGGTCGTGGAAGCGGTCTTGAAGACTTTTGCTGCAGCTGCGAGATCACTGCGTCGGCTGTTGGTGCAGGAGACGAGGTACGCTTTCTGCACCGGAATGTGCTGACTCTCCAGCTCAGCGAGAGGCGTGGCGACTTTGACGCTATTCGGGCCCGAGACGTATGGAGACAGGGTGGAGAGGTCAAGGAACAATTGTTTGGCATAGGCCGCACCTTGATCTGCCGATAGCGGTGCAGCGAAAAGGTCGTCCAGGCGCTGGTGATTGAAGCGTGAGGTCGTCAGGCTCGCGGCAGGCGAAGGAGCTTTGTACATCGAGGCTTCGGTGGCTTTGTATCGCAGCCAGCCTTTCAGGACATCGTCGATCGGGAAAAGACCAGACAGGGCACCCCACTCGGTCGTCATGTTCGCGATAGCTAGCCGGTCGTCAATGGGCAGAGAGCGCATCGTGTTGCTGTCGCCTGTGAATTCGATGGCGTGATTGAGGACTTCGTCGTTATTGAAGAGGCCGCAAAGAGCGACAATGACATCCTTGCCTGTCACCCCTTGCGGAAGGATCCCGGTAAAGTTCACGCGAGCAATGGGTGGGATCTGCCACCATGTCCGTCCGGTCGCCCAGATACTGGCTGCGTCTGTCCGCACTACAGGAGTACCGAGACAGGCGACACCGCCGTACATGTTGCTGTGGCTGTCACTCGCCACTGCCATAGTTCCCGGCCACGCGTAGCCCTCCTCCACCATGATCTGGTGGCCTATACCCCGGCCAGCAGGGTAGAAGTCGACGCCCTGCGACTTGGCAAAGTCCTCGATCTGGGTGTACTTCTTGACATTCTTCTCACTCTTGTTCTGCACGTCGTGGTCTAGCGTCATGACGATCTGCGACGGGTCGTGGATCTTGGACGCGCCATAAATTTGGTCGCCACTGGCCAGGAGTTGTCGTGGGTCATGCAATGGTGTGGTGACAAGGTCACATAGTCGCCGGACTTGACGAACTTGCCGCTCGCCAGGCCCTGGGAGTAACGCTGGACGATCTTCTCAGTGAGCGTCTGGGGGACGGTGGGGGCAGGGGCCGGCCGGGAGAGCAGGTCGGGAGGAGCGGAGGCGAGCTGAGACGGGAAGGCGTCGGTGGTGGCGGCATGGCGGCGTTGGGGTGTGGTGGTCAGATGCCGCGGACGGTGGTGGAGGTGGGTGGCTGTCGGTGGGCACTGGAATGGTCGTGGAGGATGTGAGAGGCGGAGGAGGTTGGATCGCGGGAGCCGTTGCAGGCTTCGTCCGGCGCGGAGACTGGCCATGAGGTGTTGGATGCGCGCGATGCGCTGAAGCGTCTATGCTCACACACGACACTCCCAGACCCTTTCGCGAGCAGCGACTTCGTCTCCGGCGAGAGTAATGTGGTATATCATCTTGCCAACCAATGGCGCGTCAGGTAAAGTTTCTCGGCGATATCGGAGGATGGTATGTTCTAAGGCTGCAAGGCAGCTCTTTCTCTTTGACGTCGTCCTGAACACCACCCCAATACTTGTACCGGCTCCAGTCCTCCAGTATGCGCTGAGCTGGGTTCAGCTAGATGCCATCATCTTCCGGTGGCCGCTCATGAACATCGACATCCGGCGCATCAGGTCCGTTTCCCGCTAAGAACAGCAACGGGCAAGTAGGGCGGTACATGTAGGCTTGCCTCTCGATCACCTCGGCAGTTGACGAGGAGCTCTCCACTCCCTCCCTACATCCACCGATCCTCCTCTCCTGTTCCGCCCGTGACATCTCCCTTCAACGAGGACCGCCACCCTGCTGCCAGGCGGAGACTTGTGACGCTGACATGCCCACCATCCACCTACCCCAAGGCACCTACAACGGAGGCTCAGCCCGCTTCGCCAAGGGTGACCAGCCCGGGGTCAACTACTACCACGGCATTCCCTACGCCCAGCCGTTCAGACGATTCCAGCGCCCGCAGCCCGCTCTACCCTCAGACGATGTGAGGGATGCCACACGATTCGGACCCATCTGCCCGCAGCCGCCTTCCAAGCTGGAACCGTACATCTATGGACCGTGGCCAAAACCGCCGGATGGGGGTGCGGTGGATGAGTCGGGGTGCGGCGTTTTGTCTGTCTACCAGCCAGAGTCAGCAGCGGCCGATGACGCCGAGCTGCTGCCGGTGATAGTGTGAGTAGTGAAGCTCATTCCTCCAGACCCGCACGTCTCAGGACCGTGAATAATCGCACCCGCTAGACTTTCCTCATCAGCGGACTCCATGCTGACGATGAACCAGCTACGCTCACGGCGGCGCCTGGCAAACCGGCTCGTCCCAGATCAACTGGTACACTGGCACTGCCCTAGCTCGCGACGGCAAATGCATTGTGGTAACCATCAACTACCGCGTTGGCATCCTTGGATTTCTTCACCAAGCCCAGGATGATTCTTCCGACCAGGCCTCGGGAATTCAGGACCACATGCTTGCCCTCACATGGACACACCAGAATATCCGCGTCTTCAACGGTGATCCCACCAACATCACTGCCGCTGGGCAATCCGCCGGGGCGTACAACACTCAGCTTCTGCTTGATCTGTGCCCGGACTTGATGCGGAGGGCTATCATCATGAGCTCGCCGGCGGACCGCGCCTTCAGTGCCGAGGACGCCGGTAAGGTAGCACAGACTGTGAGGGAGAGTCTACCAGAGGGCAAGACGCTGGAGAGCGCGAGCGCGGAGGAGATCATTGCGGCGCAGATGAAAGGGAGTGAGGCTCATGCAGGATTGGGCTCGCAGTTCGGGCCAGTCATATCTGACGGCGTTGCGCCAGGGGGACGACATAAGGTCGTGGACGAGGAAGAGAAGAAAGACGTCCTGGTGACGTGGACACAGCATGACGGGTCCGCCTTCGCAGCACTTGCGAAAGGTCCCAGCGCGACCGCGACGGACGAGCTCAGCGTGCAGATCACGGATGGCTTGTTCAAGGGCCCTTCTATCCGGCTTGCGGCGCGGTTGAAAGAGGCCGGGCATACAGTGACGACGCTAGAGCATCAGTGGGCGCCGGAGGGCTTTGGTCTGGGGGCTACGCATTGTTTGGATCTGCCATTACTGCTTGGGGATGCGGACGCATGGAAACAAAGTCCAATGAGAGGGAAGGCTGGGGACGAGGAGTGGGAGAGGAGGGGCGCAGCGGTTAGACGCGCCTGGGGCATGTTCGCAAGGGATGGGAAGATGCCGGATAAGATAGAGGGGACGGAGATCGGAGCGGCATGAGCTCGTCGATGCCACTCTCGACTCGGCTGTACTTCTTGAGCGTATGGAGTCTGGCCGAACGCGCGCCCCGTCCACAGAGTCTGCGGGCTGCTCATGCAAAGCTGCCGGGCACGTGTGAGGAGTCCGCTACCTGCTCATCCTAGCTTTGAGCCGGCGTCGCTGCAAGCCACAAAGCCAGTGACATTCGCGTCCTTCATCAACCACAAGTAGCACTCGGCGATGTCCTCCGGCTGGCCGAGCCTGCCGACCGGGGTCTTCTCGGCCATTGCGATGGCACCACTACACCCGACGACCGATCAGCTCAATGCCTTATCGGCGTAGAGACGACACGGGACTCACCTTCTCTGCGCCTCGCTCATCCCGGTAAACAACTCCGTCTCCACGGGCCCCGGTGCCACACAGTTGACTCTCACTGGCTTCAGATCCAAGGCCAGATTCCTCGTTACGCCCTCGATTGCCGCAGCGTACCCGGCTACCACGGTCCAGCCTTCCATCGGCCGCTGTCCGACCACGGCACCGGTGAAGATGATGGACGAGGCGGGGCCCAGGGTGAGGTACTTGCTCCCGATCTTGGCGATCAGGATTGGAGCGACGAAGCGGACTTGCCCGGCCGCTTCAATGGACTCCACGGTGGAGTCGTGCACGGAAGCGCGGGAGATGGCGTCGCCGGATGTGACGATGATGTGATCTACCGTGCCGGCCTTGGTGAAGAGGGTGGCGATCGACTGCTCCACTTCGACGGACGAGAGGTCGCAGGCATAGCCGGTGATGGTGCTGTCCGGGAAGGAGTCCTGCAGGTCGCGAATCTTCGCATCGATCTTGGCCTGGGATGAGGAGGAGATGGTGATTTTTGATGTGGGCGAAGAGGCTAGGATTGCTTCGGCTACTGCGAAGCCTATGCCTGAGGTACCGCCGAAGAGGAGGATGTGCTTCCCAGCCAGTTTGTCGGGTCTCGTGCGCGGCATGGCTAGCGCAGAAAGTCGTCGAGGCAGTCCGTGAAGGGTCGAGTTTCGGTGTCGGTCCAAGGCCGGCACACCTTGCCATAAATACTGGATCGTTTTGTCCCCTTAAGGGAGGCGGTAGTATCGACAAGCCTAAGTCCGAGTCCGAGTCCGAATCCGAGTCCGAGCGAAATGTCATCCGTAATCGAGTAGCTTTGTAATTTACCCGCTTATGAAATTGTTTTTACCTTAAACTAGAATAAATTAGAGGTACTCTATATTACTTAAGTATATAATAGAGATATCTATTAGACTAGACTATAGTACCTTAAGAATCTATATTAGATTAACTTATATTATATATATATAGTAATTTATTAGTATAATACCTTACTAGTAGATACTATTAACTTATATATAGTATATTAAGCTAGAGAAAGTAGGAATACTCTTATTAAGCTATATTATATTACTATACTATAATAGTATAACTCTAATAGTAATTACTATACTAAGATAGAGAGTTAATAATACTACTAGACTACTAGTATCCCTAAGTACTAACTTATTATAAATTTCTATTATTAGCGTTAAAGTTATAACTATACTAGCTATTAAATATAAGTATCTTATTATATATTATAGTAGAATTAAGGCGTCTCTTTTTTATTGTAGCTATATTAGCTACGTAACGCCGGGCCTTAGGGTTAGGGGTTCTATAATATATAATCTAAAGATCTAACTCTAAGTATAGTAAAGGTTACGGGTTTAGCCGGCCCTCTTTACTATCTTAGTACCTAAGGACAGTACCTTAGTATACTTAGAGTTTACTATTATAGTCTAACTAACCCCTCCCGGACTTACTTATAGGCCGGAAGATAGCTTAGTACCCCGGGGAATCCCTATTAACTATATAGTAAAGAACTAAAGTCTAGTTCCTTAGGAATAAGTATTAGGTCTATATAAACGTAAGATATAGTATATAGGTAACGAGTTAGTTAGAGTACTAACTACTATATAAGACGGGTTATATACCTATCGGATAATCCTTACTAACGAGTCGTCGGTACCTACTAGCTAGTATACCCTCCTACCTATCTAGCTCCGTAATAACCCCCCTTAGGCCTTAAAGACCCGGACGTCCTCGTCGGTATCCTTATAACGCTCCGTTAGTCCTTATTAAGTAAGGTAAGTACCGTTAACTATAACAATTGTACGAGTATAGAACGCGTATCGAGTCGTAGTAAGTATATAATACGCGTAACGAGTTAAACTATTTGTTACCGTTTATAGTTATAATAGTAACGTATTATATAATACGTCGGGCGACAATAGGTATAGCTAAATAAGCCGTCCTAGGCGCTATAACCGTAGGACTACTACAATTAGCCCCTTACTTATTACGACTAGCTTGTCGATACGCGCGCGGCCCTCCGCGGTACGTAGTTATTTAAAATCGAGACGTAAACCCGTATCGGGCTTCTTAGCTAAGCTAGGACGTAACCCGCCCGTCGTACCGCTACGCGTACGCTTTAGCGACGGCGTAACGGGTTAACCGAGATCTATAGCGCGCTTAGTTAACTTAGACGACTTATTGACCGTAATAGTAAATTACGACGCGCGGGGGTATATAGCTAATAAGGCGTCGCGGCGCGTAGTATCGGGAACCTCGCCGTCGCCGTAGTTAAAGACGTTATCTATAATGTCCTTTACTTAGCGTAGTTACTCGACGCTAATAGCGAGATTAGTAGTAACGGCGCGCGTAATATTTACGTAGTTATTTAGCGGCAATACCGTAGCGGCCTAGCTAACCGCGTCTACGGCGTCGGTTTAGTAGTATTTAATCTAGGCGGCCCTTATAGCGTCGTCTTAGTTAACGTAAGCTATACCCGTAATTTACTACGTAGCCGTCGGGCCGACTATCCGCTAGTCGTCGACTACGATACCGCGCTTAGTCGCTACGTTTAAGGCGTATAGGGTACCGTAGTTAAGAGTATTACGTAGCGTATAGTTAGTAACGTAGGCGTTTAGATACTCCGCGTAGTCGAGCTCTATTTTATTACTAAGATAAACGAGCTCGGTACGTAGCTTCTTAATGTCCGCTAGACGCCTCGTTAAGCGGACGTATACCTAGTAGAAGGTACCCTCCGTAATACGGATACCTAGCTTGCCGAGTATTAAGGTATCGGTAATCTAGTAGGCGACTATAGAGCCGGAGTCGCTTACGAGGGCTATAGTAGTTACGCTCGTACTCGAGCGGGTAGCCCTATCTACCTTAGCGGCGGATAACGTAGTATTTACGTTTAATAAGTCGTCGTCGTTGTTATTATTATCGGTAATAAACGGGTAGGTCGTTATCTTATTAGTCTCCTTAGTTTTGTATCTAAGTATCGCTAGCGGTCGACCGCTAGCCGTCTTTAGCTTACCGCTCTTAGATAACGCGGCGTTAGCGTTTAACGAGTTATCGTCGTCGCTAGTATAATTAGCGAAGCCGCTAACGACCTTCTTCTTTTACTTTAACGAAGATAGAGTAGGGATATCTAGCGCCTTCTACTTAGCTTTTTAGACGATATAGTTCTACTCGTTAGCTTAGTAAGCGTAGCCTTTTCGAATAGTCTACGCGTTAACGAGAGAGGCGATACTAACCTAGCGTTACTATCGGAGGTATCCGCGAGTAAAGCCGTAAGCGAGGGCGAGGCGGTAGCTACGTTTAGCGTAATTAGGAAACGTATAGGGTATATAGGGTAAGGCTAACCTCCGTCTTCGTAGTCTAAGTTCTCTACGTCGATACCTAACGTATCCTTAATCTCGGTATCCTATTTAATTAGGTTTAATTTACCGCTCTTCCTCTTAATTATTACTAGCTACTTACGTAAGTTATCGTCGAGCGACGGGCGGATTCGGATAAGGAAGGCAATATAGGTATCTAAGAACCTATTATAGTCGATATAGCTTAGGAGGGTTATTATACTAAAGTTAATATTAATTATATAGTCTATATAAAAGAGAGTAGCGCCGGTCTCGGTATTCTTATAGGAGACGCGTATAGGAGAGTTAGACGTCTTATTGGTATTTAGAGGGCGTTACTATTCAAACGCCGAGCCGTTAGGAAGCTTCCCGCCGTCTATAATACCGGGCCGGTACTTAAAGAGGAGGTCGAATATCTTACTACTATATAAGGTATAGATACCTAGGACGTTAATATAGCGGTACCTCTTTATCTTCCTATTTTAAGTAACGGCGGGTAAACCGAGCTACTTACGGCTCGTAAGCGGGTACCCGCGAGTATCGAAGGTAGCTAGCTATATCTTATTAAGCGTAGAGAGTAGTACCCTCTTCTATAGGTAGGCGAGGTCTATAAGCTTATATACGTCCGTATCGGTTAGTAAGGCGTAGTACGGCGAGAGTCGCTTCGCTATAAATCTAGCGTAGACGTAGTTATATAGCTCGTATTAGGGTTAGGGGTTCTACGATATATAATCTAAAGATCTAACTCTAAGTATAGTAGAGGTTACGAGTTCGGCCGGCCCTCCCGACTATCTTAGTACCTAAGGACCGTACCTTAGTATACTTAGAGTTTGTCGTTACGGTCCGACTAACCCTTCTTAGCTCTACGTATAGTCCGGAAGATAGCTTAATACTATAGGAAGTCCTACCTTACTAAAGACTTAGAAAAGCCCGTATTATAAGTCTACCTCTAGGTCTATAGATAAGTATATCTATAGCCGTCTTAAGAGTACTATAACCCGTTACTTCTCTACCGGGGTCGCTAGGTTACTAGTAGTTAAGAGGTAGTATAACTAAAAAGCCGCGTACTACCTCCGCCGTAGGACTTCCTAAGGAACCGTAGGGTTTACGCGGATAACGGCTAGATATACCGCCGGGTAGGGTTTAGGTATACCGGAATAGGAAGACGTATTAGGCCTCTACCGGCATACCCCTAGGAGCCCTCTACTAGGTTCGTATATAGGGTTATTGTCCTATAACGTACTATAAGGTCTATAGGTCGTTACCGCGGCTTACTACTAGGAACGCCTATAGCGGTATATACCCGTACCCTCCGGATTATTACTTAAAGTTAGTATAAACGCTCCGTAGCGGAGTAGGTACAATACTCCGTAGCTAGTTAGTACGGGGTTCTAAGGCTATTAGGTTTTTACGCCCTCTAGCGGGGAAATGCGACTACCTTCTACTACTATATAGTATAATACTCCGTAGCGAGAGCGCGATTACGCTCTCTACCGGTCGGTATACTATATTATAGCGAAGAGGTTTACTTCGAGGCTCCGTAGCCGGTCGATACGACTCTCCGCGCCTAGTTGGTACGATACTTCGTAGCTAGTCGGGTTACTACTCCGTAGCTAAGACGTATCTCCTCCGCTCCCCTTCGGTACGACGCTCCGTAGATAGTTAGTATAACGCTCCGTAGCTAAGATACGATACTTCTATTTATAATTAGTATAATACGCCGCCGCTAGTTAGTACTATACTCCGTAGCTACTTAGTATAATACTCTATAGCTAGTTAGTATAATGCGCCGCCGCTAGGATACGACCTCCTCGTTCCCGTATAGTACTATATCTATAGACTAGATCGATACTATACTCCGTAGCTAATTAGTACCGTACTTTGTCGCTAAGACGGCGGCCTCTTCGCTATTAGTCGGTACGATACTCCGTAGCCGTTTAGTACTATACTCCGTAGCTAAAATACGCCTAATTTGCCGCTAGTTAGTATAATACTCTATAGCTAGAATAAGATCTCTCTACTCTCTATCGGTATAACGCTCCGTAGCTAGTTAGTATAATACTCCGTAGCGAAGATACGATCGCTTCGATGTTAGTTAGTATAACGCTCTATAGCTAGTTAGTACGATACTCCGTAGCTAATTAGTACAATACTTGTAGCGAAGATACGATAGCTTCGATGTCGGTTAGTATAACGCTCTATAGCTAGTTAGTATAATACTCCGTAGCGAAGATACGATCGCTTCGATGTCGGTTAGTATAACGCTCTATATCTAGTTAGTACGATACTCCGTAGCTAATTAGTATAATACTCCGTAGCGAAGATACGATAGCTTCGATATCGGTTAGTATAACGCTCTATAGCTAGTTAGTATAATACTCCGTAGCTAGTTAGTATAATACTCTATAGTAGGTTAGTACGATGCTCCGCGCCTAGTTAGTACGATACTCCGTAGCTAATTAGTATAATACTCCGTAGCGAGGATACGATTGCTTCGATGTCGGTTAGTATAACGCTCTATAGTTAGTTAGTACGTCGCTCTATAGCTAGTCGGTATAATACTCTATAGTAGGTTAGTACGATGCTCCGCGGCTAGTTAGTACGATACTCCGTAGCTAATTAGTATAATACTCCGTAGCTAGAAGTACTATTACTTACGGAAGATACAAATTACGACCTAGAGAGTACAATATCGGATACTTTATAGTACCTTAACGTAGCGTAAACGCACCGCCGCTAGAGTCTATTCTATCTCCTCTTCTATAATCTAGGCCGCCTTATTAACTAAGAACGATACTAAGTTAGCCTTTACCCTCCCTATTACCGCCTACGCCTATACCTATCGGCCCTCGTTTAGTAGAAAATTAACGCCGGTAAATAATTATACTATTAGATAACGTTCTACTAGCGCTACCTTCTTTCGCTAATTGATACGCGCTAGTACTACCGCTCTACCGTAGTACAAATACTCCTTATCTCTACGCCGGAACCTATAGGTTACTAAGAGATAGCGGTAGATAAACCTATAGTACTAAATACCCCGCCGATATTAGAGGAAGGCGTCTTATATAAATATCGGTACGAGTAAGATTACGTCCGTATAGATCCTCCTTCCCTTACTCTTATAAGGTACGATAGACGCTAAGTATAATTAACTCGCGTACTTTCTTAACCGCTCTTCTAAATAGTCTCTTTAGAAGTATTATAGCGACGCCTTATTTAATACGCCTAAGAATAGTACCGCCCTCTAAGATAGGAGGACCTTACTCTCTCGTAAGCTCCTCCGAAAGCCTCCCGCTATCGAAGGCCGAAAGAGAAGCTTATATAAGGGATTACTTACCGGCGTCTAATATAGGTTAAAGAGGAAGCTCGTATATAGGTATTTCAATCGGTCCTCTAATAAAGATACCCCCTAGGAGGTTCTAGGTTAAGCGCTATATATATAGCCCTTAGGCAATCTACTAAATTAACTTCTTCTACTACTCGTTTGTCGTAGTCTACTTTACCGCGTCCTTTCCCGCCTACGCCTATACTAACGGGGCGCTATACTCGAATACCGGTACTAGGTACTCTCGGTAGGCGCGAAGCCGGTAAGCTACTCCCTAGCGAGTAAAGTAGCGCAATATAAAACTCGCTCTACTTACCGCCTAGTCTAGTCTTCGAGTAAGGTACGCCTTAAAGTCGATCCCTATAGCCGAGACCGAGAAACCTAGGTAGCGATATTCCGCTACCCGTAGAACTTTACTCCCTTCCTAGAGTACTAGTCTAGTTAGATAGGCTCCTACTTAGGGTTTAGGGTTAGGGTTAGGG
>JAWDJV010009397.1:0-70427 GCA_033119285.1 Teratosphaeriaceae sp. CCFEE 6253
ATAAATGCCTAATATTTGGAAACCACAAAACTTTTTCATCAGTGCCTTGGTCTTTCGACCAGAGGCTGGAGAAGAAGCGTGTCAGTTGGTGGTGGTTGATTGTGCTCGAGGGCTGGCGGATTGCGACCGGAGGCGGAGGCGGATGTGATTGAGGATGAGCCTCGACAGCCGCGATGTGTCGGAATGCCAGCAGTCTCATAGTGACCAGACCGTACTCGAGTCCATAGTCAATGCCAAAGCGGTGCCCACCATGTATTGTGAATCGCGAGAGCCATCGACGGGCCCCATCGCCTTCCGTCGCTGTGGCGCTTTCGTTCCAACGGGCCACAAATTCGGCCATCGACAACACTCACTCCTTCATCCAAAGCGGCATGTCAGGCCTACCGATGGGGTGAATGGTGCTAATATCGCCGACGAGTGCTGACGTTCGACATGGCGGCGCTCGTCCACCTCTCGCTCATTCGGAGGCTGCACAACGCCGCGAAACAACGGCCGCTCTCTGCAAGACGGCACGCCGAAGCACTCACTACAATGGAGGTGGTGAAGCGAGCAGCTGCAGACACGAAGACCACGACATGCTGATCGCACTCGTCGTCGAGATAGAGTACCGCGTGGAATGCGCCTCTCCCACCCCTTGCTTCCTGGTCCGAAACTGATGCGCTCTCAGCTTCGCCCATCACCACTTCCAACGATCATCCTCACGCGTTGTCAGGCGCACACCAGGTGGAGGAAGAGCAGTGCATGGACAGTCGCAGGACGCAGGCGACGCGTGCAAGGACGGCGAGCGGCCAATGTCGACCAAGGTGCATGTCAACAGGCCGCACAAGACCGTGATTGGGCGGTGACCAGTATGAGGCGGCTCGCAGGCAGCGGTGATGCGGCGGCGCGAGGGTACTGCGGCGGCGCGAGAACATTGCGGCGGCGCGAGAACACTGCGGCGGCGCGAGAACACTGCGGCGGCGCGAGAACACTGCGGCGGCGCGAGAGCACGGCTGCTGCGTATCTGCGACCTTCACCTGCTTCTCTTGGTCAAGGCAGGGCAGGTGGAGCTCCTCGTTCGAGTACAACGCGCTGCAAAACCCCGAGAGCTTCACGGATACCAAACCCGACGACACTCGTCGCGCTTTGCAACTGCAACGTGCATCAAGTGCGG
Source organism: Teratosphaeriaceae sp. CCFEE 6253 (assembly GCA_033119285.1). NCBI lineage: Eukaryota > Fungi > Ascomycota > Dothideomycetes > Mycosphaerellales > Teratosphaeriaceae > Teratosphaeriaceae sp. CCFEE 6253. Next base: position 1,154 of record JAWDJV010009397.1, read on the forward strand.
GCAGAGCATCGCCATGAGCGCGTGATCGGCGAGGCCTGGCGATACACGGGTCCGTCAAGCACTGCGGAAGATGCAGCGTGGACTTGAGTGCACGTATATGAGCTGCGAACTCGGCTCAGGACTGTACCGTGGCTAGCGTACGCGAGCAGGCCACAAGAGACATCTGGTGACGCGAAGAGCCGTCGTGCTGCCGAACACGTCCAACAGCGTGCATCACCAGCGAGACTCTGGCGAGCCAAAGGAGACCGCGAGCCTCGAGTACACAGTCTGCAGGAGCCGCAGACCTCGCTGCTCTCGGGCAGTGTACTCGAGACTCGGGGAGCTCTCACAGGACTCCGCCAACTCCAGCGCAGTTGCGGAGCAGGCGGCACGCACACGCATCATACACCTGCATGTCCCGGGACCATCCCGATATCAGGACTTGTAGTACGGGCCTCTGGACCCGATGTCAGTTTCCAGTCTCCCGTCTCCTCCAACCGGGCAGGACTCTGGATCTCGGCCTGCGTGTTTCGATGCTCAGCTCTGACCTGGTTTGTCTCGTATATCTCCAGGCCTGGATGGGCCTGCTGATGGCCTCCTACACTGTGCGGGAGGAAGCAGACGAGCCACAGGGCTATAATAGCATCAAGCCAGGGCAGGAGCCTCACGATCCTTTCCAGGCTGCTAGAGAATATCCGGCGTTCTGCGCAGCCACCGAAGAGCCCCAAGGTCTTCATCGGCGCCCGTCGTCGAGATCTCCGGGACACGGCGACCTATGGTCTCTCCAGGACGCCGCTGCGCAGTCTCCCAACGGCCGGTCTGCAGGCTATGAGCCGGCGGCAGGGTGGCTAATCCCGTACACTTAGCCCTCGTACCAATGTCGTTGGCGGAGGCTGCGGTCAGCTCCGTGATGAGCGTGGAATAGCACCATCAGATGGTGTTGTAGCCTGCTCCGACTGCCTGTCACGGTGGTGACGTGGGCCAGTTTACAGAGGCTTGCTCTTTCGTCTGCCGGGATGCGCCAGCATGAGGGCCATCAGGATGTGGCCTTCGTGGTATGGAGTGTGCCAACAGGCTGTATACCCTTCAAGCTCAAGCGCAAGCGGCAGTCTTCTGCCGTAGCCAGTGGTAGAGGGCACTAGATGTGGTCTGCTGCTACTCAGCCAGCATGCCGCCGGCATGGTCTTGTCTTTGCGAGACCGTCTGGGCTCATCTTGAGCGCGGTTGGACGCTGTCCTCCGGCTTTGCCGCCAAGCAGGGCCATTTCTTCCTTTGCCTCTTTATCGTCTTTCCTTGTATACCTCGCGCCTGACCAAGAACCTCCCAAGCAACAGCCGGCGGTGGTGGTGACGCTGTCGCTGCCAGGTGTCGTCGTCCTGCGGTCTGAAGTGCCCGTTCCCGACGACCATGGCCTGATCTGGCAGGTGGACTTGGCAGAGGCTCCGCTTTCCCGGATTCTTCCAGCTCGTCCCCGTCCCGTCTCTTTTCCCTCAAGCGTACCTGCAGCGCACCCCACGTGCTGCATGGCCTGGCTGCCGCTGGATAAGGCGCTGCGTCGAGGACGGCTGGCAGCACCATGACGGCGGCCAAGGCCAGCGACAGGAAGCCTGCTGCGGTATGCAAAGGCGGTTGGTATCTTCTCATCAGCCCTTACGTCCTCTCTCTCCAGCGAGCAGTGTCCATTGCTCGCTGTCCCTACCCATTTCTCAGCCATGAAGCTCTCTCCCACCGCCCTGGCGCTCGCCAGCCTCAGCACGGCCTTCGCCTGCGAGTCCTGCGAGCACCCGGAGCGCGATGTCATCCTGACCCGCAATGTCAAGCGCATGCAGCCGGAAGCCCAGAATGCCACCTCTGCGCCGCGCGCACCGCTGGCATGGGGCCAGCTCAACTTCCTCCACACCACCGACACCCATGGCTTCCTGGAGGGGCACCTCAAGCAGCAGCAGTACTCGGCGGACTGGGGCGACTTCGTGTCGTTCGTGCGGGATATGAGGAAGAAGGCGTGGGCGTACGATGTGGATCTGCTGGTTGTGGATACTGGTGTAGGTCTTGGACGGCGGCGATCTGATGGCATGGCTTGGCGGCGACGAGATGGCTGATATGGACGTAGGATCTTCACGACGGGGCAGGTTTGAGCGATGCTACGAGCCCCAATGGCGTGCTCAGCAATCCCATATTCGAGGTACGTTGCAGCGGAGACATTAGATCGGGCACGAGGTGGTCCAATGGCCAGACGAGCACCGCATCTGCCACACAACGGGCATATAGCTGCTGACTTCCAACAGAACATCGACTACGATGTCCTGGCGATCGGGAACCACGAGCTCTACGTCAGCGACGTCTCCTACGAGCACTTCTACAACTTCAGCCGGCACTACGGCGACCGCTACCTCACCAGCAATGTCCAGATCTACAACCCGGCAACGTCAATCTTTGAGTACATTGGCAAGACGCACCGCTACTTCACCACCCCCAAAGGCGTGCGCATCATGGCCTTTGGCGTGCTCTTCGACTTCAAGGGCAACAGCAACGCCACCAAAGTCATACCCGCCGCGACGATGGTGAATCAGACGTGGTTCCAGAATGCGATCCACACCAGTGCGCCGATTGATATGTTCCTCCTCATCGGCCACAACCCCGTCAGGACTTCTGACAGCTCGAGTACGCTCGCCACAGTGTTCAACGCCATCCGCGCGGCGCGTCCCGACACGCCGGTGCAGATGTTCGGCGGCCACTCTCATATCCGCGACTTTGCGGTATACGACGATAAGTCTACGGCTTTGGAGTCTGGGCGGTACTGCGAGACGCTGGGCTGGCTGAGTATGAGCGGTCTGCCGAGCTCAAATTACACCGGCTGCGCGAACCCAGTCGGCGTACCCAACCCAAGTATGCCGGCGCGGAAAGTCGTTGGCAACACTACCAGCACAAGCACAAGCACTGCTTCGGTAGCGCTGACTACCTCCACCTCCACATCAAGCCTGCTCTACTCCCGACGCTACCTGGACTGGAACCGGCTGACCTTTGAATACCACGCGACAGGCTCGCAGATCAGCACCTTTGACACCAGCGCCGGCCTCGCAGTGACCGCCAACATCACCACGACGCGCCACGGACTCAACCTGACGGCGCTGTACGGCTGCGCCCCGCAGACCTGGTGCATCAGCTGCGCGCCCTTCCTCAGCAACGGCAGCATCTTCACCCTCCTCACCGCAGCGCTGTCCGCGGTCGTCGTGAACGAGCCCCGCGCCGCCATCCCGCGCCTCATCGTGCTCAACACGGGCTCCATCCGCTACGATCTGCCCCAGGGCCCCTTCACGCTGGACGACAGCTACATCGTCTCGCCCTTCGCGGACGCCTTCCAGTACCTCCCCGCTGTCCCCTACGCCCTCGCCGCCACCGTCCTGCCCACCCTGAACGCCGGGCCCAACCTCAAGAAACGCAGCACGGCACCGACCCTCGGCGCCCGGGACTTCGCCTTCTACAACCCCTCCCTTCTGGACCGCGACACCTGCGTCGACCCACCCGCCGTCCACAGCGGTCTGCAGAAACGCGATCAAGGCCGCGTGCTCCGCCGGCAGCAAGTCACCATCTCGCCCGGCTACACCACCACGGACGACTTCGGCACCGACGGCGACGACACGCTGCACAGCGCCATCCCGCACTATAGCGTGCCCAACGCCTTCCAGGCCAACGGCTCCCTGCCCACCAACGGCAGTCTGCCGGCGACGGTGGACCTGGTGTTCCTGGATTTCATCGCGGGGGATGTCGTGGACGCGCTGAATGCGGCGGGGGGGAGTTATACGGAGGAGGAGGTGAGTTATTATCTGCCGATGGCGTTTACGACGAATAGCTATCTGCCGGCGTATGCGCAGGTCGCGCCGGCGTGGCAGGCGGATGTGCCTAGTTGTCCTATTGGGGCTGGGGTTGGGGCTTAGTAGCCTTCTCGATGGTGTACACCTCTTGCATGGACGTTGCGCTTTGCTGTTGCCGCAGTCCGCAGCGACCCTTCTTCGGGCTCCAGATGGCAAAGGGCTTGCATGGATGGAGCTCCAGCTTCCATCGTCCCCTGACCCGGCGTCCGGGTCGGTTTCTTGCACCTCATCCCGCACTTCACCCGCCCGACGCCAGCCACAAGACTGCTCAGCTCGCCACATTCGTCCGATTCCCCGTCTGTCGCAGCTGCGATATGGACATCGTGACTACAGCTGCGAGCCCTGATACCCAGCGCACGGACGCCACTATAGCTCCGTATTGGCGCCCGCAGTGATCTGGTGCTCGCCGGCTGCTGAAGTAGGCGACGATCCCGTCTTCGAGCTGCTTGCGGGACATGAACGCACCTGAAGGCTACGAAGATGAAGCGAGGAGGCGTAGAGCTGGCGGCTGAGGGGACGGCCGCTCAGCTGGGACATACGCAGACGCTTTGGATCTGGATCTCGCGCACGCGAGACGGTACAGTATAAGAGCACGCTGCGAGAGCCGCTTCGGATCATATCCTCGTGAAACCCAGAATCCACAATCCCCCCCCACCCCATCACATCTCCACTCACCACCCACCTGCCACCCCAGCCCCCCCTTCCCCAAAATGGCCTACGAAACCCAACCCGCCTTCGTATCGACCGGGACCTGGAACGCCACGACGCGATCCCACCCGGCCATGAAGTGGATGGAGCACTACACCACGACCACCATCGACGGCCGCCAATTCGCCGGCCCGTCCCCGGCCTCCGCGACGTCCGTCGGGCATACAGCGGACTGGACGCTGCAGAAATCCACGGGGGAGGTGGTGGAGGGGGCGGAGAAGGCGTGGGTGGCGCTGGCGGAGGTGTATGCGCCGTTTGCGGCGCACGTGCATGATCCCGTGTTCTTGGTGTGCTGGGAGACGGCGAAGGGGTGGGATAGTACGTTCCGGCCTTGCGGTGGAGACTTGTGGGAGGGGGCGGTGTTTGGCTGACGGAGTGGGTGGGGTGGTGTAGTGCTCGGCATTGCGTCCCTGTGGTACAACCTGCAGGCGCCCGGCGAGGGCAAGATCAAGGGCTTCGGGGGCGAGGAGTGGGATGGCGTGTTGCCGAGTGAGTATCCCCAGAGCTGGCATCACCGATGGGAAGGCAGTGTGCTGATACGGTGTGTCCCAGGCGCCTTCAAGTTCTCGTATGTGAAGGGCGGGAAGGACGGGGTGGAGCTGGCGCGGACGGAGATCTACAGCGATCCGAGCGCGGCGCTGGTGCAGATGCTCAAGCGGGGGATGCTGACGCCGGAGCAGTTGATGCAGTGAGGGGAGGGGGAGGGGGTCCTGGGTATCGTAGCTGATTCGTACTTATGGAGTCCGTTTCAACGTCCAATGCCTGAGATGATGCTTGGCCGTGGACCAGATCATCGGTGACTTAGAGTTTGAAGACATGCCCCTCATTTCAACGCTATCGACAAACACGACTACTTGATCTCGCTGCTCTGCACAATGGTCCCGAAGGCGTCGGCGAGCTCGGTCATGACCATCTTGGTCACCTGCATGGGAGGGAGTGCAAGGGTCAGCAAGTGCTCAGTAAACCGAGGGAATGTATGCCATACCTCCTCGCCTTTGGCTCCCGGGATATCGCGGTCGCCCACGCAATCCTCCGCGATCAGCACATCGTAGCCATAGCGATCGGCATCCCTGGCGGTCGTGGAGACACAGACGTGCGCCTACAACATATCAATCAGCCCACAATCCCCAACCCTCTCTTCACCACATCTCGAGAGGAAACAACCCACCATGTACCCCGTCAACACCACCTTCTTCCCCCCCACACCCCTCAAATACTCATCCAACCCCGTCTCCGCAAACGCGCTCGGGAACATCTTCTGCACGACCTTCTCCCCCTCCTTCGGCATCAGCTCCTCGAACTCCTCCGCCAGCTTCGTGCCGGGGGTGAAGACCGGCGCGCCGTCCGGGACAGTGTGCGTGATGTGCACGACCTTCCCGTTCGCAGCGCGGTACTTCTCGAGTAAGGCGGCGATGGCTTTGCGGCTGGCGGGGGCGTTGGTCACTTGCGCTTTGCCCTCGGCGTACTCGTTTTGGGCGTCGATGATGATGAGGGTGCTGTCGGAGGGGGAGGCGGTGGAGGGGGATTGGCCGACGAGCTCGCGGAAGGAGAGGGCGCCCATTTTTGAGAAGAAGGGGGGGAGGAAGCTCTGTGTGCGGTTGGGCCTGGTTGGGGGTGTACGGGGTGCAGGAGAAGGATGGGGTGCTGGCAGGTGCTGTAGGAGATGATGATGATGAAAAGGACGAGATTCCACCCTACCTGGTTTGGGGGAGATGTGGCAAGTAAGGTGCCGCTACTGTATGGGATCTGTCACGATCGTGGACAGGCGGCGGGGTATGAGCTCGGTCTGGCGGGTCAAGAATGTCATCATCTCCATGGATTCGTGTTGCTGTTGATCTTGGCCTCGCTGGCGGACATGAGTGGTTCCCATCGCAAAGTGCTGATGGATTGTGTGAGCCCCAATAATTACACGACGCTGTTGTTCGAATTCGTTGGAAAAGGTGTGGGACCGCGGGATCAATTGTCGTGGAGGAAGAGAAGAGCCTCCAGGAGTCTGGACTCCTTCCCCACACTCGTGGCGGGGTTGGCTTCTATCACGTGTCAGATCGAGGGCGCGAGTCAGTGCCAAGGCCGAGAAGGGACTCCAACTCCATCCATCCCCACCGGACAACAAGGCCTGTGATCACCAACACAGCGACACCATCGTCGACCTCAGCATACTTTTGCTCCTTCCAGCAGTCCGATGCGCCAGGTTGAGCCGCACCGTGAGCCGCCAGCCCCCACTCCACCCTGCAACGCTACCGAAGCACGTGAGTGAGATAGGCGTCCCCCTTATCACTTGGCCGCCGATAAGAGCTGCCTCACCGCGAACCACCGCGCGAGTAATCCGGAGTGTGCCCGCACCCTCGCACGCCTCTCTGCGCGTCTGCGACACCGAATGGGTCAGCCTGCAGCGTGCCATGCCGGCGCTTTTGTCGGGGTGAGCCGCGGTCGACGCGCGACGCGCACCCGAGTTATTATGCTGGAGAGGTAAGAGTGCGGTCAGGCATACCGGCGCCGTCTTTAAGCGTCACCTCTCGCTGTATAAGTCGCTTCCGCACACCCTCACCCCCCCACTCCTTTCATCGCCAGCGACTTCCCCTTTGCAATCTACCGAGTGTCCGGCTTCCTTTCCCCCCGCGAAGATGGCCTCCTACGACGACGAGAAAGGCGTGCCGGCCTACAGCACGGGACCGATGGAGAAGTCCTCCAGCCACGACAGCCCCAGTGGAGGAGGCCGCCGCAAGAGCAGCATCGTCACCCCGGAGATCCTGACGGGCGAGATCTACGACACGCGCTACGAGTCCACCAAGCGCGGGCTCAAGAGCCGGCACGCGCAGATGATTGCCCTGGGCGGCACCGTACGCCTGCCACCCAACGATGCCCTCCCGCGTATGCTGATGGATCATAGATCGGCACCGGCCTCTTCGTCGGCAGCGGCCAGACCCTCGCCCGCGGCGGCCCGGCCTTCATCCTCGGCGCCTACTGCTTCATGGCCTTCCTCGTCTGGTGCATCGTCTCGGGGATCACGGAAGTCGCCGCCTGGCTGCCCACCAAGGGCTCCTCGATGAACATGTTCGGGTACCGCTACGTCAGCCGCAGCCTGGGCTTTGCCATGGGCTGGCTGTACTGGTACTCGCTGGGGATCCTCGTCCCGTATGAGATCACCGCGGCGGGGCTGGTGATTGACTACTGGAAGACGGACGTCAATATCGCGGTTTGGTGAGTGAGATTCATGGGTGTGATCTGTCTGAGACATCCACTGACCCTTCCACCCATCGCTCCTAGGATCAGCATCATGATGGTCATCATCGTGGCCCTGAACGCCCTCCCCGTCAAGTTCTACGGCGAGACGGAATTCTGGTTTGCCAGCCTCAAAGTCTTCATGATGATCGGCCTGCTCCTCCTCAGCGTCATCCTCTTCTGGGGCGGCGGCCCCAGCCGCGACCGCCTCGGCTTCCGCTTCTGGCGGCGTCCGGGAGCCGCGAACGAGTACCTCGCGACGGGCAACACGGGCCGCTTCCTCGCGCTCCTCAGCACCCTCGTCCTGAGCGCGTTCCCCTTCACCTTCGCCCCGGAACTCCTCGTCGCGACGGGCGGCGAAATGGAGTCCCCCCGCCGCAACCTGCCCACGGCCGCGCGCCGGTACTTCTACCGCCTCATCTTCTTCTACGTCGGCTGCGTCCTCGCCATCGGCATCCTGGCCCCCTCCAACGACCCCGCCCTCACCGACGGCGGCGCCGGGGCCGGGAGCTCGGCCTTCGTGATCGGGATCAAGAACGCGGGGATCCACGGCCTGGACTCGGTGATCAACGCGGGCATCATCATCTCCGCCTGGTCGTCCGGGAACTCCTTCCTGTACCTCTCCAGCCGCTCGCTGTACAGCCTGGCCATGACGGGCAACGCGCCCCGCTTCTTCAAGGCGTGCACGAAGGGCGGGGTCCCCTACCGCGCCGTCGCGTGCAGCTCGCTGTTCTGCGGGCTCGCGTACCTGAATGTCGCGTCCAGCGGGTCCGTGGTGTTCAACTGGTTCGTCAACCTGACGAATACCAGCGGGTTTATCAGCTGGATCTGCTGCGCGACGGTCTCCATACGGTTTTTCAAGGCGTGCGAGGCGCAGGGGATCACCAAGGAGCAGCTGCCGTACCACAACAAGTGGTTCCAGCCCTGGGGGTCGTATGTCGCGATCGTGGGGTTCGTGTTTTTGACGCTGATCAACGGGTTCAATGTCTTTTGGCCCGAGAACTGGAGCGCGAGTAGCTTTCTGACGGCTTACATTGGGTACGTCGCTCGTCCCCCCCCCCTCCCCCCCATCTCCCCTCCAACAACAACAACCACAACAACAACAACATCCTGCAGCCATCAAGTTTTGGACGCTGACTTCGTTGGTAGCATCCCCATCTTCCTGTGCATCTACCTCGGCCACCGCGTCTACGCGCGCGCGGACCCCTGGGCCTACGACCCGCGGGACGTCGACCTGCGCACGGGGCTGGAGGAGGTCGAGGCCGAGGAGTCGCCGGCGCCGGTGTATGATACGTGGTACAAGAAGATGCGGGTCGTGTTCGAGTAAGGCGGCGGTTCCGGCTTGTGTGCATGTACATTCCATGCTAGAGCAGCCGAAGAGAAAAGCGGGTCCTTGCCTTTCAGCAGCACCTACTGCGGCACCTCTTGCTCACCTGTGCGACTAGTCGAGAGATTACGGCCCAGTGTCTTGCTCTGCTCCGGAGCCATGGTCACGGCGACAGAAGCCCAATGCCCACAGACGTGCCTGACCGAACGGTAGGTTTGGGATGACTTTCGTGCACGGTACACTTTCGCCGACGATCTGTCAAGGCTGCATGCTACAGCCAAGTCCCGTTGTATGGCAGTAGCTGGACGAGTGTGTGGTTCGCGACACATGGAGATGGGAGCTCTGGGACATGATGTATTGCAGCTCGCCTTCTATTAAACTCATCCTCCTGACGAGTGGTGGTGGCTCGCTCACTATGCCGCCGCAAAAACATGAGGTGCAATGCTAGTGGAGCATCCCGTCAAGCACGCTCCGAGCGTACCGCTTCCCTCTCCGCAGTCCGTCAAGCAGCTTCTCGCTCATTGCGCTTGCCCGAGTCTCCCATGCTGGGGTTCACTCGTCATCGGCATCGTCGCCGTCGGACCGCTCAAAGCCACCATCACTGTCGTAATCCCACCCCGCGTCACCACCGTGGCGGTACTCGTCTTCATCTTCCCCGTAGTCTTCATAGTCCGAGTCGTCGCTTGATGCCATGCTGGACAGCTGCGCTTCCTCAAGGGCGGCGTCGTAGTCATAGACGCCAGCTTCGACCACCTCGAGGTCCAGCCCATACCAGCCGTCAGCATAGCCAGCCTTCGCAAGGGCCGCTTTGTAGATGATGCGGTTGAGAGGCGAGTAAGCTAGGATGGCGCGCGTAGACTCCGCGTGTTGGCCGTCATCGGTGGCATCGGCCCAGACGTCGTACAGCTTGCCGACCACGAAGAAAGCCTTCTCGATTAGGATGGTTGTGATCGCGCCGCTCTGTGCGATCTTCGTTGCTTCGAAGGCGCAATGCAGTACGTCAAAGGAGCTACGGCGGTGTCCAGCGTCCCCTTCGAGCTCTTCGTCGTGGAGTGCGTTTGCTGCAATGGTGATCTCCGCAATGAGTGTCGGCGAGCTTGGCAGGAACATCAACAGCCTCGACATCTCCACCTCTACGCAAGCTCTCAGCACTGTACCGATCAGCCTAAGTGCACTGGGCTCAGCAGCAAAGAAGCCCGCGGGGACATACCAGCGAAGTCCGATGCGCTAGCGAGGTGGTCAGGACCGCCTGCAGCGCCCTGCCCAATTTTCAGCTTCAGCCGCCGCAGCCCTGCCAGGAATCTGAATGGAAGTCGCTGGATGTCCGTCCTGGTAATTGCTTTCTTCGCAAGCACGCCGGGACTGTGCCACCCGCGCAGGGGCGGCAGGGCAACGTCGACAACGAGCTCGGCATCACGGACGGCTTCCTCTTCGTGTTCTTGCTTCAGCCGCTTGCACACTAGGCGCATCTCCGGACGGAAGAACCCGACAAGCTCGGTGCCCGGAGGGAGGCATCGCGGCTTGATGGCGTGATCTGGTAAGCATTCGGCGTAGATGGCGTTTCGTAATTCGCGTGGAAGGCCGAAGAAGTTGAACGCCTTCTCCGCCTTGCCCTTGTCGTCGATCGTGGTCGTCATGTCGTTGGCGGAGTTCGTGTTGTTCGATTCAGGTTCCCGCGGATCCTGAATCGATGTTTGGGTACGCTGATCAAAGGCGGAGCGGGCCGCGTGTGTCCCCGTTCGCGCCATCGGCAAAACGCAAACGGAAGGTGCGTTCCACCCCTCACTTCTAGTCCGTACATGTAGACTTCTGGACGCCAATCTCCCAGCTGGCACGTGACGCTCCCGTCGTCCTTCGCAGATGAAGGTCTTCATGCATGTCCCGCCTTCCGCCCGCATCGCTCATCGTCCACGAATAATGAAGACGGCGAAAGTGTGGGAACGGGTCGACGCGTGGAAAGCCTCGCATTCACTATCTTTACAGCCAACAGTCCTGCCGAGCTTGCGAACCAGCCCGCAAGGCCCGCAAGCTATTGCATCGCCCAGGTGGCAAATGGTGCACTGGGCGGCAAGAAAGCCTTGCTCGCCCTCGTCGCCTGGAAGCCGCAGTGCTTCGCGAGCAGCAGCATCGTGGTTACCAGCCCTGGCTACTCCCAAGTCCAGGCTGCAGTGACTACCGACACCACCGACTCTCGCCGATGAGGGACTCTCAAAGACGCCAGAATGAGCTGCGTGCCACCGTCTCCGACGTATGGGGTGCTCCTTCTTGTGGCCCAGAGTCTCAGGCAGTAAGCTGTGCTACCGGCCAGCTTCCAGCAGGGTCTCGGCGTGTGGGAATGCCCCGGTGGCTGCCGAATGTTGGCCCATGCACAGTATGTCGGCCGATGACACAGAGTCTGGCTGACCATCCACGGGGCCTGAAGTACCCCAAGGCCACCACTGAACGACACCAGACCAACCGGAGACCTCGGATCCGGATCTCAGACTGGGAAGCTCAGAGCATGGCGATACGTCAAGTCTAGTGCGAGTGCTCGTGCGCATGCGGATGCGGATGCGTCGGGTCCACCCAATGCACCGTCTCCGGCTTCTCGACTGGCTCGACGTCCGGCAGGTTGACGGCGATGGCCTCCGAATCCGACCGCATGAGCACGCACTCCAGCTTCTCGTCCGCCAGCGCGTTGATCTCCTGGTGCGGCACTACACCCCCAAGCCGTCAGCACGTCAGGCCGCACACGCAACGACATGGATCTGCCCGAGCTGGGCAGAGCACAGTCGACGTACCATAAGGCGGCACGTAGATAAAGTCCCCCGGCCCGGCCTCCGCAGTGAACTCCAGCTTCTCCCCCCACCGCATCCGCGCGCGGCCCTTGAGGACGTAGATGACGGACTCCAGGTGGCCGTGGTGGTGCACGCCCGTCTTGGCGTCCGGGTGGATGTGCACCGTCCCGGCCCACAGCTTCTGGGCGCCCGTGCGGGCGAAGTTGACGGCGGCTTGGCGGTCCATGCCGGGCGTCTGGGGCGTGTTGCCGTCTAGGTTGTCGCCCGGGATGACTTGGACGCCTTTGGTCTTCCAGCCCTCTTCGGGCGGGGGCGGGATGGATGCTTCTGCCATGGCGTTGAGGCAGTAAATGAGCTGGAGATCTGACTGGATACTGGTCTGTGTAGTCAGTGACAAGGAAAGTGTAGATAGAAAAGGGAATCAGGGATTGGAAGTGAGGTGAAGTGAGAGTGTGCCTGCCGAAAGGGTGCGGGGAACAAGTTGCCGAGCGAGCACAGGCAACGCTCCTTGCGCCAAGCGGATGCAACCGTGAAGAAGCGGATGACAAGTGCCAGCAGTCGCAGATACCGGCTGCGATGCTGAGCAGGGCATGTAGATGCTAACAACCAATTCCGAGAGCTACAACACTGCCTCCGAGATCTCCCCCCAAATGCAAGCATTACCGCACCAATGACCAACTCAATCTGCCCAATATTGTACAAGCTCTGCCCCAGCCCCATCCCTCATTAAAGGATCGCCTCCCTCACATTCCGAACCGCCTCTCCCTCACCTTCCGGATATACCGATACCCCGGCTGATTCACAAAACACCACACCGCATACCCCACCACCACAACCCCAACCAGCATCAACACCCCCCACAACCGCCTCACAACTTGCCCCTGCCTCACAGCATCCCCGTGAGCGCCGGCAACAGCCACGCGGATCGCGCGCGCGCGCCCCGCCGTCGCGGCGTCCCGGGCCCGCGTCGCCGTGGCCGCGACGGCGCGCTCGCGGAGGACCTCCATCGCCTGCAGCTCACCCCGCGTGCGGAGCCGGTTGACCAGCGCCGTGGACTCGTGGAGGGTCTCTGTCATGCGGGCCTGGCGGATGCGCAGGCGCTCGAGGTCGGTGTGCTCGGGGCCGTTGGAGCCGGTGGTCGAGGGGGAGAAGTGATGGTCGCGGCGGTAGGCCATGGTGTGGCGGTGGTGGTGCTCGAGCAGGTCGGGCGTGTCGTCGCGGACGGTGTTGGGGACCAGGAGGCTGGGGGTGGGCGAGGCGTTGGAGGAGGAGAGGGCGGCGCTGTGGGTCATGGGGTTCGAGGGGTGGGACCAGAGGTACAGTGAGGGGGCGTTGGACGCTCGGAGGCTGACGGCGGGTGTGGGCGTGTCTTGCCACGTTGTGTCGGTCCAGTCGTCGTCCGTGTCAGATTGCTCTGGCTCCGCGATAGCGTCGGCGTGGTACTTTGTCCTCTTCGATCCTGGTGAACTGTGTGTTTCGAGAACAGGTGTTGTCGCGAAGAGATATTCACCAGGCGTAGGTGTTGCTGGGCTGTGTTCGCGAGACCGCGGCGCGCTTGCGTTGTTCACTGCGGGCGTGTGTGTCTCCTGCGTGTCGGGTGGCGTCGCCAGCTGCTGGGCGTTCATCATCCCGCGTCGCCTGGCCAACCTCTTGCCGTTCTTGGGCGTCCCGGTCGGAGGATCTGCTGGGCCGGGCCAGCCGAGGTGGGTATCCAGGGAAGCGTCGCGGTGGAGTCTCTTGCAGCCGGGGCCGCGCCTTGGGTACTGGGACATGCTGGACAGTAGTGTTGATTGCGAGGCTAAGTACGGGCTGTTCCTGTGTGCTGGGTGTGGTGGTGACTGCGTGTGAGATCTGCATGATGACCTGCGGGATGCTGCTCGCTTTGTATAGGCGTCAAGGCCTTTGTGTGAAGGACGCTGTCTCGGGGGGAGTGTCTTAGGTCTGCCCGAGAACACCTCGTCTCGCTACGAAAAGACGTGTTCACTTAGACCGATTGACTCACGGCGTGCCGTCTTGCCACACTGTGTCAGACAGATCTCGGGCCATGGTCATGGTGTCTTCGACATCTCAAGTCCGGTCCGTTCGTGTCTTAGCATACCAAGCCTTGTCTCGTCGTGATCGTCTCGAACAACCCGGCCTTTTCACGGGCTGCTCACCACTCGCCATACGTGGGCCGGGTATAGGCATTATCGAGCCCCGGAATGGGCATTCTTGAGTCCGATGTGATATCGTTCGATTGCTAAGGTCGTCCCCTCGGCGTTGCGTCCGGTCATGAATATCATCTTGCTCAAGCGACCGCCGCAGGTGAATTGGGTCGTCATACGAAGAAGCGAAACAAGGGAAACGCAAAGGCAGAAGCCGCAAAGAAAATTAGGTCAACGAATACCTTGGGGCTAATCCCCAGACGAGCGCAAGACCTCGGAATGGACCGCGCTAGTGGCACTGCATATTGTAGGCGACATATCTATGAATGGTCTTCTGTGATCGCATTCGTCCAGGATAGAGTGTTCCGTGTGGGCTGGCGGAGGTGGCTGTACACAGGAGCCTGCTTCGAGGCAGCGCGTGACGCCTGAGCGTCGCACTGGAGTACAGCACATGTACGTCCATCAGAGCAAGCCGCTGTTGATACTTGCGGCTGCTGGTGGCCCTGCTCGAATCCTGGCGGAGGTGGCTCAAGGAACGGGACCGCCCGTCATGCTCGCCTTCGTCGCCTACCAAGGTGATGGCGAACGCTCACTTGGCATTGCTTCACAGGAGGCTCGAAAATGGTTGTGGGAAGAAGCCCCGGCGACTGTTGCAGAGGAAGGGGAGTCTGGATCGCGAGACACCGTCCCAGGGCGGAAGATGTCCGCATCACCTCCGAAGTCGCGAGGCGTGCGGACGGCAGTGGCCGAAGTATCATTCGATTCTGTGCTCATAGACTCCTACATCCTACCTACAACGACACGACCAGATACACGATACATTGGGCGGCCATTGCTATTTCCTCTAATACACCTTGCACCTACATTTACCGCCACTGCTTCAGTGAGGCCGGTGAGACTCGGATCGCTCGCTGCGCTACTGACGTTAGATCTCCTAATCAGATCGTGCGATGTAAGTCCCACCAGCACGCCCTCATCCCACCCTGCTGCCCACATCATCCGAGCACGACATCGCCCGCGCTACACGGGACTCGCCGCTGCCGGCAGCGATTGGCCCGCGTGCCGTGCTGCCCGTCTCACAGTGCTTTTGTCAGCCGGTGACATTGACTTACAATGGTCTCACAGTACACAGACGGTCGCACCAGTCAGCGCAAGTACCCCTTCAGCCTACTCCTCGCACACCCCAGGACAGACTCGACCGCAGTGCACATCGCACCGCAATCATCACTATGAACACCTCGCCCACCCGTGCCCGACGGCACTCCCTGCAGCACTTTGGCACACAGCAACATCGACATAAGAGCATACCGACCTGCGCCACGAGCCATCCCGACGACCCCATACCGCGAGAGCCCGACGACGCACCCGTGCTGAACAGAATGACGCCACGGATACCGAGGAAGTTCGCCAGCATGTCGAACCCGCGATCGAGCGGCGAGAGCTTGGCCCTGTCGACCGATGTCTCGACGGATTCGTCCGCGCCATCAACGCCATTGACGCCGCCGCAAGAGATGGAGGAGCTGGCCGATCGGATCGCGATATTACGCCCGTCGAGTCCACAGCAGACGAAGAAGCGGAGAGCCAGCACGACATACGCCACGACTTCCGAGGACATCAGGAAGTTACTCGGCAGTGGGACGGGCACCAAGTTCCTGCAGAAGTACTGCTGCGGTGATGGCTGCTGCATGGCCGAGGCTCTGCCGGCGCCAGAAGGCCAACCACCGCGTGTTTTCCTGCAGCCGCCGGACAACGACGCCTTCCGCTTCCTCGGCCTGAAGATGGGCTCGCTGGCATTGGACTCGGAGCTCACCAAGATCACCGAGTTGCCGGAGCAGAAGATCTCCTTCCGCGCACTGCGGCGACAGTCGATCGATGAGAAGTTTCCGGATGAGGCGAAGCACGAGCACGGCCAGGATGATGTCAACGTCTACCCGCCGACGTACATGAAGCCGCATCCGCCGTATAGCATCTTCAATGCGCCGGTATATGGGGCACGGGAGTTGACGAAGCCTGGCGCTGAGAAGCGGACCTTCCACTTCGATCTTGACGTGACCGACTACCCGGACGAGGCTGGCGTGGAGTTCAAGGTCGGTGGCGCCGTCGGCGTCTGTCCGCCAAACGATCCCGCCGTGGTAGAAGACATCATGACTCAACTCGGCATCCCACGCTTCCAACGAGACAAGCCCGTCCGACTCATTACAACCGGCAGCCGCTGGCCGACAATCTGGGGCGAGGAAGAGTCGCGGGAGCTCGTCACGACCCGCCGCGAACTCCTGACCTGGACCCTCGACATCTCCTCCATCCCCCCCAGCAAACCCCTCCTCCGCCTCCTCGCCGATCACGCCGCCGCGCCGAACGAGAAGCAGATCCTCCTCTTCCTCTGCAGCGCGCAAGGCCAGGCCGCCTTCTGCGACCTCCGCAGCGGGCCCCACATCACCCTCCAACAACTCCTCCACGCCTTCCCCTCCTCCCACCCGCCCCTCGACACCCTCTGCGGCCTCCTGAACCAGCTCATGCCGCGCTTCTACTCCCTTTCCAACGACCCGCACGTCTCCTCCGCCCGCGAGGGCCTCTCGGGGCGCCGCCTCATCGAGCTCGCCGTCACCGTCCACGAGACGCCCGCCTACGCCGCCTCCCCCCGCAGCGGCGTGGGCTCCGGCTTCCTCGCCCGCCTCGCCGCGCGCTTCGTCCGCGCCGAGGTCGACGCCGCGCACGACGCCGAAAGCGTGAACTACTGCCTGCACCCCGGCGAAGCCGGCCGCGCGCTGGGGCTCCAGGTCCCCATGTTCCGCGGCCTGATGGCCAACCCGCTCTCCCGCGAATTCGCGTCCGACGGGCCGATGGTGCTGATCGGCGCGGGCGTGGGGATGGCACCGTTCCGCGGGTTCATCCTGAACCGGCTCAAGAACGCGAATTGCGCGAACAAGATCTGGCTGATCCAGGGCATCCGCGACAGCCTGCTGGACGAGATCTACCGTGGCGAGCTGGGCGCGCACGAGGGCGAGATCAAGAAGGTGGTGCAGAGTCGGGCTGCGCACGCGCCGCCGGTCACTGAGGCGGACGAGGAGGTGGAGAGTGCGGGGACGGACGACGAGGCGCACCCGGCTGTCGTGCGGGGGGGGAGTAAGAAAGAGGAGAAGGTGGCGCGGTACGTGCAGGACGAGGTTCGGGCGCAGGCGGACATTGTCTGGTTCGTCATCAATAGTCCCGACGGGCGGATCTTTGTCTGCGGGAGTACGAAGGGGATGGGGGAGGGGGTCGAGAGCGCGCTGATTGATGTCGCGATGGACAAGGGGGGTTTGGATGCGGCGACCGCGGCGGGGTTTTGGGAGGGGAAGAGGGCCGGGGGGCAGTATGTAGCCGAGACTTGGTAACTTGCTCGGTTGGCTGATTGGATGGGTGGGTGGGTGGGTTGGGTCTGGATGGGGTGTTGGGGGAAATTTGGATGATGGGTTGGAGAGGGCGCTTGGGGTGTGGGCGGTGCTGTTGTTGGGCGCAAGGCTGGCTGCATGCACTGGGGTCGGGGCTGTCTGAGCGTACTCGCATTGCTGGTGGGATCGATACTCGATCGAACTGTAGATATCTGACGGTCTGTGCTACGGAGACTGCGTGCTGCTGTACTAGCAGACTTTCACGCATGCCTTCACGCCTTCTGGGTGCTGCAGGGCCTTGGATGTTCCACTGCCGCCCACGGGCCGCCGCATCCTGCAGGCCACTTCCCCGGCTTCCCACTGGGGCTGTAGAAGCGGTGTTTGCGTATGCCAGTCTCTTCCCCCAGGTCGCGTTTGGCGGGCATGGTGGCCACGCGCACGGTAGCCTCGTCCGAGCGCATATTCATCGTCATTTGCAGGGTACGCTGCTTTGGTGCACGGCGCTACCGTACCGCTCAAACGTCTTTGGGTGTGCTTCACCGGGACACTCGAGTCACAAAGGGTCTCCTCTCACGGCGTTGAGTGCACTCGTGACGCAGCCGTTGATGAAGAAGCTTTTCCAGAGGACGCCGCATCACGATCTAGCCGCTACAACATACTCTCACGTTTCCCCCTTAAACCCATAGGGCGTAAGACCTATCACCGCTTCCCGCCTACCTTGAGATCCCTCTGCGGCTTCCCAGGCTTACTATACAACCACAGCGCGACGAATCCCACCCACCCCACGACGGTGACCCCGATCCCACTGATCCACGGGTACGCGCCCGTAATCACAAAACTCCGCGGCCACTCGTCGTGCGCGAAATGCCGGACCGTCACCGTCCGCTTCTCCTCCACGACCGTCAGGAATGGCCGGCGGTACTCGAGCATGAAATTGAAGATCCCATGCTGGTCCGGCAGGTCGAACTCGGCCGTGAACTCCGTCGCGGTGGGGTTCCCGCTGCTCGCGTTCAGGTTGAGGCGGTGGAAGGGCGACAGCATGCTGAATTCCAGCTGCACCGCGTCGCCCGCGGGCGGGACGAAGGGCGTCCACCTGGTCCCGTCCCACTCGGACAGGGCGGCGGAGTAGTAGACGTGGTTTTTGATGCGGTAGATGGGCGGGTTCAGCTCGAAGGTGTACGCGCCGGTCGGGGGCTCGTTGAGGAAGTGCGCGATGCCCTCGACGCGCAGCACGCCGGCCTCCTTGAAGGCCCAGGCCGTGAGCTGGCGCGCGAAGGCGCGGTTCGCCGTCGGCGTCTTGGCGCCCCCGGCCTTGGTCACGCTGTTGGTGGGCAGGGACACGGAGGCGGTAAACCATTCGTCGGTCAGGGCTTCGGCGGAGCCGAGGACGGTGAAGCGGGCCGAGTTGCGGGCCTGGAAGGCGCTGGCGAGGGCGAGCTGCGCGCCGGATGCGAAGAGGTCGTCGAGGGCCTCGCCCGAGTCGTCCTTGGGGTTGTAGGCGTAGGCCGTGCGCGGGGCGGCGAGGATGGGGGCCAGGAGGGGGGAGGCGGCGCCGAGGACCTGCCCGACGGCGCGGGGGAAGGCGATCAGGCCCGGGACGGCGAAGAAGGGTTTCACGCCGGGCTTGTCTCCCGGGGAGGGGAGGAGGAGGACGTCGTGCGTCTCGGGGGCGGAGATGGAGTCGTGGTTGAAGTGGTCGACGACCAGGCTGTTGCGTTCCGCGGGGAGCGCGATGTCGAGTTCGGCGAGGAGGGCGCTGATGGCGGAGGGGGTTCCGGAGGTGGAGGAGAGGGCGAGCAGGACGTTGGAGCCGGCGTTGACGAAGTCGACGATGAGTTGAGGAGTGAGGGAGGGGCCCAGGCCTTTGGATTTGGTGGGGAGGAGGAGGAGGTGGGTGTAGGCCGGGACGTCGTGCTGGAAGAGGGAGAGGGTGGTGTCCTTCGGGGAGAGGTAGGTGAGTTGGAAGCCGCGCTCTATATCACTCGTCAATCACGTAGCCGTTGCGGTCTGGCTGAAGTCATGGTATTACCTTGTAGATCCGACCAGAACTGCGTGTACTTCCCCTTCTCTTCCTCGTCCTCAATCACCACCAGCAGCTCGTTGCCTTGCGCCGATAAGGCCGAGACGAAGCCCAGTAGGCCTACGAGCAGGCCGAGAAGTCGTAACCGCATTGTGTATGAAGAAGCACGTGAATCGCTTCTCGTCCTGGGCGGAGGTGAATTGTTTGGAGTGAAGCTACGTTGCGCCATTGACCCGCCAAGCCCATGCGGCTCTGCGGAGGATTGGGGGCGGAGGTCAGTGCGGAGCGGAGCGACTGCGGACTGCACGTTCTACGACATCACGACGACGACGACGATATCACAGGCGAAGCTCATACTGGACGAGGTGTAAAAAATGGCACCCGTCTCCTTCTGGACCGCGCCCGGCAGCTACATCCACTGGGCGGCGAGAAGGAAGCCCGCCATCTTCTGGAGTATCGTCGTCGGCTGCTTCGGGCCCATCATTGTGGTATGCGACAGACATATCGAGGGACACAGAGGATTCTGACTGGATGCTGACCGTGAACTGTGTAGGTCGTCGCACCGCCCATCCGAAGGTTGGTCGGCGATCCGCCGCGGAGCCAGATCCCGTTGACTTATCCTGGTGAGTGCGCCTCCAATCTATCGTCATGAAAGAAGACGACAAGGAGAGGATCCAGCGAGTAGTCAGAGAGAAGCAGGATCACGGTGGAGGAGGAAGCGGTGGGAAGCATTAT
Organism: Teratosphaeriaceae sp. CCFEE 6253; assembly: GCA_033119285.1. Taxonomy (NCBI): domain Eukaryota; kingdom Fungi; phylum Ascomycota; class Dothideomycetes; order Mycosphaerellales; family Teratosphaeriaceae; species Teratosphaeriaceae sp. CCFEE 6253. Next base: position 21,309 of record JAWDJV010009397.1, read on the forward strand.
GGACTAATGGCTTGCGATAGTACCCCGAGGGCAACGGAGTATACCTTCCGGCTACGACGATTGAGCGCAACACGCACAACGGAAGCACATGGCGGGCGGTATGCCTTGGTACTCGACCGCGGGGAGGGAGTCACGGCGTTACAGTGGGACGTGCTGGCCCAAGAAGGCTTCGTGAGGAGTGTACATACGAAGACATCCGTATCAAGCGCCTCGGGCCTAGCAATGGCATGCTCGGCGTAGCGTGCGACACTGCTCGGGCATCGACGTTGACAGCTCCAGATTGCGCTGGTCACGAGGCCGCCCGTATCCTGCCCAGCTCCCGTCCAATGCACACCCGATTACTCATCCCGCTTCATGCGTCAGCACGACACATACACCACCCGTGCAAGGCTCACGACTTGCACGCTCGGACAGCATGATCATGATCAGTCATTGTACCTGCCTGTGGAATGCTTCGGCTGACCGACGCGCAGCCGGACGCGCTTGGACTATAAGCTGCTGCTGGCCAGCCATCAAGGTAGCCTACCATCAAGGTCCCTCCCTCCTACCTTTTCCCCCCTCACTCTCCTCTTACCCATCTTGCCTCTATCATCTCTCACAGTCACACTCACCCCCCAAAGCATGCCTACCGTCCAACTCCCACCGGAACTCTGGCTCCTCATCCTCCCCTACACCCTCACACCCTACGACCCCACCACACTCCTCCACCTCAGTCTCGCCTCGCCTCCACTCCGCGCTCTCCTCGCGTGGCACGAAGGAAGCCTAGTGAGGCAGATCCGCGCCTCGGCCGCCTGTCCAGCCCGGAGCGCGGATCTGTTCCCTGATCTCCCGCTCAAGACTTTCGCGGGGCTGGATGAGCTGTACAAGAGGCAAGCTGTCCTCCAGGAGCTAAGCGAACGATGGCCGTGGATCGTGGCAGGAGGCGAGAACGGCGAGCTGGGCTGGTTGGAAGGAAGATGGGAGGGCGTCTTCCGGGCCGGCGCGCTGCTGCTGTACCGTCTGCGGGACGCCGGCGCGGCGGCCGTGGTACTCGCCGGGCCTGTCACGTCTTGTCTGGGCCAGAGTCCCGAGGATACAAAGGAGCGTGCGCGCGAGTTCGAGCAAGGCCGTCCAAGCAGGGAGCGGACCTTCGCCACTCATGACGCGCAGGTCCGGCTCCTGCGGTCTCTGCCGGCGACCAGTCTAGCCTGCCTCAACTTTGTGCTTGTGGCTGGGTTCAAGATCCTGAGGGCACATGGTCTGGCGCCCGTGAACGCGAGTCGGTGGACGGAAGATGAGGACAGGGACATGGAGGCCAGGGTCGGGGCAGCGTGCAAGGACGTGGTGCTGGCACAGGGTGTGGACGGGCTCCTGGGGTTACTGGGCGCTGGTGCGGGACTTTATAGCGAAGACTGGTGGGTGAAGGGTCAGATGCGTGCGGAGCGAGCACTTGGGTGCGCGCATGATGTGCATGGAACGACAGGAGATGATACGCTGACGTCCGGCGTCCAGGCTCCTACGCGCTCGGATCGCTATCTCGGCGGAGCGCGTGCCCTCAACACTGATGCCATCGCCGCAGATTCTGAGTGCAGTCCTTCGCGCCTCATTGGCGGAGAAGGCAGGATGCGGCGTGCGTGAAACAGAGAAGAGGATGTGGGCGATCCTGTCCGGGACCGCAGTCGATGGGCTTGGCGCGGGCGAGGAGGGACAGATCAAGATGGGCGAGGTGGTCAGGGGCGAGGAGATGGGCAGGGGGATGAGGAGGATGGGCTTTTGAGGGGTAAGCGTTGGACTTGGGCAGGTGAGACAGGATGGTGGCGGAAGCACGCCTGATAGCCTTGGGATGGAGGGTCACGGCTGCTCTTGTGAAGTGAGCGACAAGAGCGGAGATAGCTATGCATGAGGGACTTCTCGAACCGCAGGGGTCACTCCTGTCAACTCTAACGGGAGGGTGTAGTAGAAGGGAGAAAGTCTCTCAAGGGCTTAAGTGGCGTGGGTATACGGTGCGCGGAGCCGGACCTTCGTCGCACGATCTTGCATGCTTGCGGCCAGCGCGGCTTGCATCCCCTCGTAAAATTGGCCTCCCAAGAGTAGTGTATGCATGCCTGGTGATCGCCATCGTGACATCTGCGTCCCGGCTCGCTGTCGAGCCGACTGCAGACGGATTAGACCATTGGCGAGAGTCCAACGGAAGGCCTTGCTCGTCAGAGGCCACAGGATGTAAACCCGATGTGGGTGTCCAGGTCGGCCTCGTTCGAAGCCTGGAGTACTGGTCGCGGTGGCGCTGCGAACGGTCCTCTCCTCAGCCCATGTGAGCAGTGTCAGACTCGAAGCCGACCCGCGTGTGCAACAGAGGGCGCGAGGCCAAGTACCTGCGGGATTTGCTGCGCATGGCCGAGAATGGCGGCATCGACATCGGCTTGCGCGGGCGGCCGCCTCGCTTTCGACGGGATTGGCAGAGCCGCACACCGTGTAGGGAACACCGTGGACCGCGGCCGATGACCCGCACAGGCTGTGCGTGGCATCTGGTGCAACTTGTCTCATGTAGATCTGACTCTGGGTGCTTGGCCTCCGCTCGTGCACTGTCTGTCGTAAACGATACAGTCACGCTCGAGGTAGACTTTGTTCTCAAAGGTGCCAATGGCTCGGATCTAGACATGCCGGCGTCGAAGACGGCTCGGCGGTGTCGGGCGAGTGGAGGGTGGACTTTCTGACATGGCTGTAAAAGCACTACTTGCTACGGATCGGGTGTATGGTCTCCGACGTCCAGTCCTCTCGCGACTCTGATAGCAGCTCAGCCGTGGCAACTGGCTTCGGATCCTGCGCCTCGTCACTTGCTTTCCGAACAAGGCTGTCGGCAAGGGTCTGACGTTCGCTGCCATCCGGCACTATGTCTGGGCCGCCGATCTGGCCCGGCATAGCATTGCCGATGCCGACGAAGCCCCCGCCTGGGTCGCTGCGCCGGGATTTCGACTCCAACGAGCTGCGCTTGGCTGATGCTGCGGAGCTCGCGTCGGCGGATGGCCCCAGCCAGACATTCCTCCACTGGCGCTGCAGAGGCTCGAGGGACGCTGGATGGACAACCCCGAACGGGGCTACTTTGATATTGTGATGGATGGTGTGGACTTTTGCATAGTCAATGCGGGAACTCGAATCCAGCATTTCGCCGCGATCATCGGGCACCACTCGGATCGCGGTAGGCCTCATCCCCTCCTCTCCTTTCCTAGGATATTCGTCGCGCAACGGCTGCGGTGCGGTTGCACCTGTGTAGATGATGCTGTGGTTGAATTTGACAATGCCAGACTTGCTCACGCCTTGAGACGAGTACGTCACGATAGGTAGGGCGGTACAGAAGTCAGAGCCCTCTCGGACGACGACAAACCTGCGGATCTTGGAGTATACTGTCTCGCCATAGCGCCCCGAAGAGATACTATTGCGCCCATCCCGGAGGATGGGACTGATGACTGTGGCGTTGTCGGAGGCCGGCTCCGACCACAAGATCTTGAAGACCCGACCAAAGTTGAAGAAGCTGTGTTTCCTTGTTCTGAAGGTCGAGTAGAGTCGCTCTTCTTCTCGGGCGGCACCGTAGAACGCTGGAGTCGTCCAGATGCCTTCGTTGTACAGTACTGGGTCCGTGACGAGCTGCACGGGCCTCGTGGCAGCGGTGGTAGTGACCAGTGACGAGGAATGATTCGCGCTCACGTAACGTAGTCCATTGCCCTCTGAGACGACAGGCAGAGCCGAGACCATCGCCTCGGACGCCTGCCCAGGCTGCAAAGATGGAGTCGACGGATTACTTAGTTTCACGCCTCCCGTTGTTGCGTAGTCCGCGCCCATCTGCGAGACCTGTGCCCCTCCCGGATGAGTCGATTCAGGCCCTCCAACGACTGCCCCTGCTGGGTCACTGTCTACTTTAGGTCGTGGGATAGGCTGTTCATGGGCCTGTGTGAACACATCTGTGGATGGAGCAGTGGCTTGGCTGGGTTCATTCAATACTGCGCCCGGTAACATTGGACCCTCCTCCCACGGACTGAATGGCCTCTCACTCGGAGGTTCATCCTGACCGAACTTTGCCATCTCTGCATCCGCGTCAGAGTACGCGCTGGCCGCCGCAGTGCTAGGATAGCCACCCGCGTCTAGCGACGCGAAGCTCTCCTCGCGACCGAGATTGGTGAGCCAGTCGTGCACCCCTCGGCCCGCCCATCCAGGATCGGGTAGTTGTCGGTGTTCTGAGCCCCTGCGATCCAGCTCAATCAGGCCGCGGCGTAAGAACAGAGGGGCCGAGATCTCAGAGCTTGCGAACGACGCGACCTGCCGCGACGGCGAGGGCCGCACGGCGGACGTGCTCAGCCCGGCCGCATCGCATCTGGCCGCCAGGTCCGCGGCGTCGCGCTCCGCGAGATGGCGCTCCACCTCGATCTCGTCGCGGCGGGTCCTGTACTCGCGCTCGAACTGCCCGTCCGAGAGCGACAGCGTCTCCTCGCGCTCCTGGTCCCGCGCGAAGTTGCGCTTCACCAGGTCGTCGCGGTACCGCCGGTCGAGCTCCACGAGCCGCTCTTCTTGGATGTGCACTTCGCCCTGGCGGTCGAAGTACTGCGTCAACATCGGATCGGTGTCGCTCCCGGTCTGAGCCACGGAGCCGTCGCTCGAAGCGTCCGTGCTGATTTCTGGGAGGTCGAGTCCGGCGTCGAATGAGACGGAGGCGATGGCGTTCGCCAGCGCACTCTCCGAATGCTTCAATCTTTGCTCGAGGTTTGTGAGCAGGCTGATGGGGCCCCAGGAAGTTTCCTCCTGCTCCCGGAGACTGAGCGCATCCTTCTCGAAGGTCTCCTCGAGGGCAGCCAGGTCTCGGTCATCTTCGATGGTAGCGACGCCATCGTGATCTTTGGCTTTCAATCGGCGGATGGCCTGGAGGGTTTCGGCGAGGTGCTCACGGGCGATGTGGATCTCCTGCTGAGCTAGCCCGACCTCGGTGCGCTTGTTGGCGACTTTGGTGAGCAAGCGCAGGAATCTCGCGGCCCAGCCTTGAGGCGCCGTAGAGTCTCCCGAACGGTCATATGCGCGGGTCGCGGGCGATCGATGGCCTGGAGGGCGTTGCGGTGTGCGTCTCGTCGAGGGTGACACCTTCTCTCGCGGCTGTGGCGGGGTCGTTGGACCATGATGAGCTCGAGAGTCCACGAGCGTCTCCGACAGAGCGTCCATCTCGTAATGATCGGAAATGGTCTCTTTCGCGTAGATGGGCGTACGCCTCTCGGTTCCCGAGGCCCTGCATCAGGTGAGGACGCGACAGCAAACGGTTGGGGGGATCTTGGAACGTGAGGATGCGCAGAGTCAGGTAGGCCAGCCAAGACCTACTGTTCACCCGGAAGTAGACAACACACTTGCGATGGCTTCGTCCGTCAGGAGCAGCGTAGGAGTCTGAGACTCGAGGCTCAGGAGATGGGTGTCACTCGCTGCCCTGTCTTGACGCTGCTTCGGATTGGCTTGGCGCTGGTAGGGCTGAGCCGCGTCGCTAGCAACCCGTAGAGATCTGCTTGTTACAGATATCCTTCGCTCAACACATATGCCGCAGCAGACGACGTGAAGAATGGAGGTGCGCTACGGCGAGGCGAGACTTGGAAGCCAAGCACTGAGTCATTTGCGAGTCATATGCGTACTCTGGGCAACGAGCCAAGGATGATGGCGGCGCCTCACTCTCTCAGCCAGCAGGTAGGAGATGGGATCTACGTGGCGCGCGCAAGAACTGTGGTATGCTGTGGCTCCCGAGTACCCAACGCAGTTCTGCGAAGCGCATCCGTCTCATATGCTCCGTGAGTGGGCCTCCGAAGTACCGGCGTGACGGATGCGAGCCAGTCGGAAGACCGACTCACACGGTCGACCAATCTCCGTTCAACACGGATGTTGTAGCAGTCCAAATGCTGTGGCCGGTAGCTAGCCAGCTCGACCAACCGGGCTGGTCGGTCCCCACCAAGTGCGCCTCGCTGATCTGATTTCGAACGAGTCTGGCGCGGGGTCTCAGCGCGAGGCTCTGGTTCTCACGGGCAGTTTCACAATCCTACGAGCCGTGCCTCGTTATTCGTGATGGGGATAACGCTCGCGAGCCATTCATCAGAGTTGAGATCGCGCACGCCCGCCGCGAGCCGTGTGACACGCTCTCGGCACAGCACGTATACACCGCCTCCAGCTCTTGAGTCTGAAATGAGCATCTTTGGCTTGACTATCCCGTCCTGGAGGTGGATAGCTATCGACCTGAGGCTCTGGTATTCGGGCTCTTGGGCTAGCTCATAACACATTCGCCATGGGAATCCATCATCCGGCTCCTCGCCCACCGACCCTTCCATTCCGAAGCTAATTGGCACTGTCATACGCTTGCGATGGAAGGTACCAGGGCAAGTGCCACGCACCACACGGAAATACGGTGTACAGTCGGCCTGTTGTCCGGTGGGCAGGAGGGGTATCGTTTCCGAGACCGCTGTGGGCCTTGCGTACGACGACGACGGCGTGGGCCAGGACTGGGTATTCCTCGAAGGTGTTCGCACTAGGACAGGTGCCTACATCGTTAGCTGAAGACCGAGTCCCCATACACTGTACACTGTTTGGTATTTGGCCGACCAGTGCGAGGTGCTCCGCGCAGGGAGCGTTGGGCGCACGCATCTAGCGTGGTGTGTTCAGCAGCGCAGGAGAGAGGGAGTGTTGAAGATCGAATACACATGGCGGACGAGATTGGCCGTTCAGGAACACGACGGTCTTCACGGAGAAGGAGTCGCAAGGTAAGGGCAGTCTAGAGCCACCCCACGGGGCACAGGTCCCCGGGTCGGCACGGCGACAGCGTGGGGTGGTGGGGTACATGAACGTGAGGTCGGGCCTCCACGCCCCGCAGGATAATGGCGAGGCAAACGACCGACACCGTCGCTGCGTGGGTGGGCATGTGCACGCCGGCGGGGCGGTCAGTTCGCGGTGTACGTCGATTGGAAGCGACGTCGACGAGCACCGGAAGCCATTGGCGGAAGCCTTTGACCAAGGAGGACGCAGTCCAATGAGCGTTGACGGGGTGCACATCAGCGACGGGACTCCAGGTTGCCTTGCTGCGCCGAAGCCCAAGCTGCCCAATTGCCCAACCTTACCACATGTGACATATTAATCGGCCTCGCCATCCAAGCCTTTCGACATTCTTGCCACACTCTCGAGGACACCCTCGGACTCGATGACATGGCTCATTCGCCGCAAGGCAGCTTCAATAATATGGCTGCACAGTCTCAAGGGCTGATTCATCCCGTCCCAACTCCAACCCGGCACCTAAGAGATCGTACGACGCCGGTCCCCACACTGCTACGATCGTGCTGACCTTGCCCAGACTATCAGAAGCGAAAGTATCCGCGCAGATACTATGTCTTCGGCCGAGTGAGTAGCTGCCCCTGCGCGCCATGCCAGTTGGCTAACCTCTGCAGGTCCTGCAAGCCCTCTGGAGCGAACAGAGCGAGCAGAGCGAGCAGCACGATGGCCAGAGCGACGCTCAGAGCGGTGCCTGGACGACGGACACCTACGGCCAGCACATCTACACCGTGCCCCGCCGCTTCGTCGTGGTGAGGGAGGGCGAGTGGTCTTGCACTGTCCTGCCCATCACCACCTACAGAGGCCAGAGCATGCGGAAGGACGGCATCCGGATCCACGAACACGGCATCATCTACACGGGCAAGACCCCGCCCGAGCCAACGGACGTGCCACGCCACGGTCCGCAGATGCAGCAGCATCCGCTTAAGGTCGACCCGGATGACCGGACGGAGAGGCTGGACCCGCTGTCGCGCATCGACTACGCCAAGCAGCACAACCTCGACCACAAGCATCGCGTCCGGCCGATCGGCAAGGTGAGCCAGCACTCCCTCCCTTACCTCCTGGCGCAGTACGAAACCGTCAACTTCCGGCCCAGCAGCCCCAGGCTCGAGCGCGCGGAGAGCGTGTACTACGGCGGGACGTCGACGGCCGCCCCGTGGCAGGTGCCGACGGACCGGTCGCATTCCCTGCTGGCCGCGAAAGCCATCCGGGACCTGATGGCGGCGGACTGGTCACACGGCGACGCTATGTGGATCGTGCGGCCTCCGCCGGAAGATGTCGCCGAGGACATTGGCGCCGGGGAGGTCACGGTGGCATTGCGAGCCGGCCATCCGAGGGACTGAGATGGGTCGATGCGCCACATCAAGATCGTCAGTCACCATGGCTTTCTTGTGCGACATTACCCACGAGCACTTGATCTGCTCTCGAGGCGGCGGACTTTGAAGGGAGCGGAGGCGGCCATCACTGGCATTGCACTTCGTGTATACCACTGCTGCAGGTGTCTTTGTACGAACTTCATTTCTACCGCATGACGCTTGTCACAACCTATCAAGCAGGATCATCGTTCTCTTGGTTCATACCGTTTCGCGAGGCAACCCATCGCTGCAAGTCCTATGCCACGGAAAGGGGCCAGAGATAGAACAGCCGGGCTGTGACTTCAAGAAGTATAGCCAACAAGAAGTGAGACAGTAAGATCGGAAACGCCTCGCAGTAGCATCAGAATTGTCATTCGACCGTGGTATCATGAGTGCAGCACGCTGATTAAAAATTGTGCAGTCGTTCTGTCATCCGCCTTGCATCCAAGCGCACGCCGTGATGTGAAATGCTGCCCGACCTTCAGGCCCAACCCTCAGGGCTGTATATCAGTCTCGGCCGAAACTTCTTGCATGTACCCGCGCTTGGCTCGCAGTGGGAGCTGCAGTCGCGCACGGAACGTATATTTCCACCCTCATCCAATCTGTGAGTCCACCGGCTTCATCGCATGCCCGCGACCGGTGTCGATGGGGATGGTCTGACAGCGGCAAAGACGCCTGGTCATCCTGCGCATGGTGCATTCATTGCCCTCTCCGGGCTGCTGACTGTGCTTGCGCCTGCGCCTGCTCACGCCAGTTGGCCCACAAGCGTGCGAGCATGACGCTCCTCTCCGAAGGGGTTGCGGCGAGGTACTGAAGCTGCTCTGCATTCAAGGCCGGCGGCGCGGTGAAGCGGTTCTCCTGCGCGTATCGCCGCAGGTAGTCGAGATAGTCCGCCAAGACGCCGACTGAGATGGCGGCATTCGCAGAGACAGCAGCGGCCATGGCCTGGACGTCCTGGACGGGCGCAGGTTGCACAGCAAGCGGATTCGGTGGTGGGGCAGCAGCCCTGGCCGCCGGCGCGTTTGCGTGCGCCGAGGCTTGCACCGCGCGGTACTGGGCACGCAGTGGCTCCAAGGAGTCGCGATGCACGGTGCCATAGATGCGTATGTCGGGATGGCTGGTATCGATGTCGTAGACATCGAAGAAGTTGATTCGCGACATGGGATCGAGCGGCCTCGCTCGGTCCACCAGCGCGACCAGGATCGGCACCGTCAGCATCGCGGGTTCACGTACGCCTCGGACGATTCGCGGCTGCTCGGCTACTGTTGGAAATGGCGCAGGCCATCGCGTGGGGTTGCCGGTGTAGATCACCGCATGATGCGCCTTCACCACCTCCTGTCCGAATTCGTCCACGCCCGCGACGCCTTGCTGATCGTATGTTCTGATGGGACTTCGCTGGTCAGCACGAGCTCGACAGGGCAGATGAGTAGACTTACATGGCCTCGATGTTGGGGTTGCTTTCGGTCGCTGGCTGCATGACGACGAATCTCCGCACCGCTGCTCGCGTTCCGCCTGTCATCAATTGGGGTGCTCCCGGTCTGAGCGTCGAAGTCGAGACTTCGGAGAACCTGCTCGATGGGGGGGGCACGACATCCATCTCGATGACCTGCCACACAGGTCAGCAAGTCGCCCAGAATCGCGACACATTTCGGTAGGCGGACTTGGCCTGGCAGATAATTGCGCCTTGTTCTCTTGCCTTGCTTGGCTCCACCTACATAGCCACTGGTCAGTCCTGAGCCTAGAGAGCGCTATTGGGAGGCTTACCTCCTGCTTTCTCTTTGCCTCTGCCGCCGCTACCGCCGGTGTCACCGCTACCGCCTCTGCCGCCGCTACCGCCGCTACCGCCGCCACCGCCTCTGCCACCACCGCTACCGCCGGTGTCACCGCTACCGCCTCTACCACCGCTACCACCTCCGCCACCACTACCCCTGCCATCATAGTCTGCTTCATCACTACCATTGCCGCCACGTATTGCCTTTTCGTTGTAACGACGGTCTCCGATCTTCTGGGAGGGCCCAATGCGCCACGTCGTCTGCACGCCGGCCCGCCGATCCGTTGCAGTGAATTCCTTCGCGCCATCTGCGTACGTCCGTACATCTGATACCTTCGGTTCGGGAGCACTCGACCCTTGTCCGCCCGCCGGAGGACCAGGTGTTGGGCCGATGTTCAGACGGTCCAGCGCCGCGGGCAGGTCTGCTGGTTGCAGAGTGCGTGGTGCAGCGCGCGGTGATGATCCTGCGTCACGCGGTTGGGTGGTGCGGGAATCATCCCTCCTTTCGCACTCGGTCAGTGCGAGCGCGGCTAATGCAGTGCCCAGCCAACTCACGATGAGCTTCCTGAGTCGATGTGTGACGCTGTTGGAGCTCGTCCTTGGACAGGCGCACGTTGTGGGACAGGCGCTCGTTGCGAAACCAATGTACCGTCGTCCTCCCAGACGTAGGCGTCGTTGCGTCGTGACCACACGTAATACCGCTTCTCGCTCTTCGAAAAGAGCCGCGTATCGGATGACATGGCGCATTATGGCCTGGTCACGGGTGACGAGTGTAGACGTTCCCTGCGGTCATAGCTGGTGTCGTTCGTGGCCGGCCGTCGCAGCGCACACCCAAGCGTGATACAGGAAGAAGTAAACAATGGTGGGGCGGAGGTCTGCATTAAGTAGGTGGTGCCAGCTTCGCAGAGCCTCTCGACGAGTGTAGCCGGCCGGCGTGGTTACAGCGCATGCAGACTACTCCTGCGCGCGAGTCCGGCGTCGAATGGGGAGATGGAATTGGCGCCTAGGCCCGGCGGCTGTTGCGCACGCCGTGCTGCGGAGTGGGAGCTACCTTGGGTAGCTTGTGTCCAAGCATGGCCAACGCATCCGCAAGCAGTCGACTTGTTTGTCCCCGTGGGCTTGTCATTGTTCTCACCAAGTATACACAAGCGCAGAGGCGCTCGACAGGGCGTCTCGGGAACCTGATCATCAGGTGAGCTGAGGTGGCCACGGGAGGGGGGCGGTGCAACCCTTGATCCATGCGCGGGCCGGTGGAAATGGGCAAGAGACACACGGGCGGCCGCATCTCCGTCCGCGGCAAAGCAGTACCACGGAGTACGGACATTATTGGTATTAAGGTGAAAGGATCTCGCGGCATTGGAGTGCCTGTGCATCATGCAAGCCTCATCTCACACCGATACTATTTCATCTCGATAAACACCCCGGTCGACGAGGCTGTAAGTGTCTGCTTCTCCCAGCCATTGGCTTTGCCATTGTGCCTGGCCCAACCACTCGAGCATTTCGATCGAGGATAGTGTCAATGGGTGCGAATGGCCTGTTAACTCGGATCATTTCTCGAAGTTACTAGCAACTCTCACGCCGCGCGCCCCTTTACCTTGATTATCCAACGCCGTACGATGGTTGCGACAGGCGCTCTGAGCAGCGAACATTCCCCATACCAGAAACATCTATCGGCATCCGACGCCGAGGAGAGCAGTTGGGTCTTTGTCGAGCACCCCAGCGACGGCCACGACGACGACAACAACAGCAACAATCCGTTGGTTTACGCTACCAGTAGCAACGATTTGGCTCCGAAAGCGATCGACTCGGGAGCTGCGCACACGCAACGCCCTTCTCGTTACCACACTAGAGATGGGTCCACCCACGAACAGAGTGCAACAATAACAAATGGCGATCACGGAAGCGCGGAAGTGTCTTTGGAATACAATAGAGCCGCTCGAGCGCAGGCGAGGCACGAGCGGCAAAGATACAATCAATACTGCACGCTGGTCAACCTCACGCTCGATCGTCTGAGCGCCGCAACCAGCCAGCCACACTACGCCACCGACGACTTCCGCAGTCTTCGGCAGCAGCTCTCGGACGATGTCAGGACCGTGGTGGAACAGCTCAATGTGCTACATCAGAACGGCGAGGATACGCTTCGTCCCTCACGTGGCCTATGGCCAACGTACGACGCTACCGCGCCGCATGTCAACGCCTTGGCTGCGGCCACAACGTACGGTGGACTTCGCGACGCGAACCCGCCTGTGGTAGAAGAGTACATCCGTCGCGCGGGAGACGCGTCGATCGCCAGTGAGCGCCTGGCCGAGTTGGAGTACGCGTTGGCAGTGGAGCAGGCACGGGGGCTACCGGAATCGGTGCTGGAACACGAGCGCGCGGCAAAAGAGCGGCGGCAGGAGCTGGAAGCGGAGCTGCGCAGCGCGCTTCGGGACACGGCGATGCTGGAGCGCGCGTGCATCGCGCAAGGCCACGATCCAGAGCAGGCTCGATACCGATGGGCCGAATGATCACAGCGAGCTCGCGCTTCACTGCGCCCTCGGAGGCCACTGCCGAACTGCATGGCGGCGGCAGCTTGTGCCGACCTGCTCCGTGCCGGCCGGCCTCGAAAGATGGCATGCGACATTCGCCAGCGCTAGTGCGATTTCCCGAGCGTCCCACGTCCCCGAGCTTGTACGAGCACGCACCAACTCCGCCTCATCCGCTGCACGGAATGATGAGGCGGAGCGGGAGGTGGAGCGGCCGGCGGATGAGGTCTGCGTCGTCAATCTCAATGAGCCAAAATCTGTTCCACATTGGTCGACTGTTGTCTTGGGGCGTCGAGCGCGACTTCATGTATGGTAGGTTATATGATTATCGGGGGGAGTAATGTAATATCGGGAACCGGAGGTCGTTTGTCGAAGAGGTCGAATTAGACTAGGTTGTAGCGTCGAACTACGAAAGGCGAGACCCACCACGTTTCAGCTGATGCCCCTTTTGTCATCCTCCGGCACTCGCCAAGTCCAACGTGCAGTACACCTCCACTGGCATCGCAGGATTTTACCATCTGCCGTGTGGCTCACGCCGTGGAGGATCGCTCGGCTCCTTCGCCGGCAACATGACATCTCCATCGCGGCCCGGCCAGGCGTGATCCCTGAACGAGCGGTGGCCTCTCGGAGTCTTCACATCACTACATCACCCATGCAATCCAAGCACAATGTTCAGCGCAGGGTAACAGTGTGAATATATTCATATACTTGCGACGCGTACCAGGCGACGCAAAGCTGAGGTCCGCGTGTAGGACTGCCATAGACTCCGTCTCTCAACGCTGGGCACCGCGGCCGGATCCTGCCAATCCTGCGAAGTGGAGAGTGCTCAATAGCATTCGAGCATGAGGCGAGCGGCATGATGTCACGCCATAGACTGGGGCTGATAGCAAAGATCCATGTGGTCTCTTCAGCACCAATAATGACTGGGCCACGAGTGCAGACGCTTCATGCTTGCGTCCAAGGCCGTCGTGACATTCTAGGTCAGTCACTTTGCTTGCCGACCTGCGCCAATAGCTTATAGTGTTGAGGAGTCAAGCCGGGCACTACCACAGGGCCAAGTTCCGAGCCATCATCAAGACACGATCCTCGGATAGCCAGTCTCACGCAGAGGTTTGACCAACGAGATCGAGAGCATCCGGGCCCCCGCACGCTGAGGCGTGGCCATGCCGTACGTCACAACAGGCCCTCGGCGCCTTGGAGCACAGAAGCAAAGACCACGAGTCCTTGAGATCAGTGCCGCCTAAGCACTGCGTGGATCTCGAAATGTAGTTTGGTGCTACCCGACGCGATGCCAGCACGTAGACTCACACAACAGTCCTTCGCACACCTCCAGGAGCGAGCTTGCTAGGCTTACTAGGCTGCTTTCCCGGACCTAGTGTTGCCACTGGCGTATACCACTCACCGCCCCTATGGCGACGCTTGCCAACGCGCTGCCGCTTTGCGATGACTCACCTCAGTGTTGGCGGGATCGCGTGACGTTGGGTGTCCGCAAGCCGTTGGGTGTCTGCAAGCCGTTGGTCCCTGTATTCCGGCTTCTTGGATCGGTTCCCACGGCCACGCCTGGCTTTCAAGGCTCGTGTTGCGACTGGATGAGGCACCGGACACCGACCGGAATCTGGGATGGGGATTTGAATACCCAACGGGTACAGCGTCGACAGCTGACGTGTGCCCCATGCACACAGTACCAGGCTGCTGCTCCAGTGAGTCTTCCGCCCTATTGGAGCCACAGGAATACGGCAGCTAGTTCACTACCTTGCAAGGCGCCAGGCATGAGGAGTTGCTTAGGGGCTGCAGTCACCGCAGCGCCCGTTACCATATTCGACATCCTGCGCGAGAGCCTCATCGGCATGCTCGAGAGGCTGCCCTGCCTTGTTGGGAGGGGCGCTACGAACGGGCAATGAGGTGCAACGCGAGTAGATGATGTTGACGCTACCGCGGTCGTGCGATGGCGGACATCCGTTGGTGCCCCCGGGCACGCATTGCGATGCTCCACGGCGGAGAGTTCCATAACCCAGCTCGTGGGCGAAAGTGCACATGGGGGGTAGATTATTGAGCGCACACGATGGGAACGCTGACGAACCCGGTCAATTGACATGTGCCAAATCGCCTCCCAACAACAGCAGTGGGAGGTCTCGGAAGCATTCCTCACCTCCTTGAGTTCGGGGCGCGGATACATGTACGCATGTCTGTACCGCGTAGAGCGCTAGAATCGCGCAGGCATGGCAACTAGCAAGACTGGTCAGTATTCCCTGGAGCGTGACTGCGTGAAATGCATGTACCCCAGTACATACATGTACATGTCGTTGATAGCGTGCACCACCAATTAAGAGGTGTGGGGTGGCAAGCTCGCACCTTCGGTCTCGCTGTTGTACTCCGGGAGCCGCAAGAGTATGGTTATTCCTCGGGCTCTTGCGACCTTTATCATCATCACCATCGCCTCACGTCTGCGTCCGAACAAGCTCTGGACGCGATCCAGACGCGAAGCCGGGGTGGATCCGCGATCTCATTAGACAAACGCCCTTGCCGCGACGCCAATCTGCGCCGCCTCGCGTACAACACATACATGCGACACGGCACAAGCCCTCGACGTGTCCCCTCTGGAGCAGGTTTCGTCCATCACACGGCACTACTCACACCTCCAGAGTGACCATGAGAGGCGACCGACTACAGGAGCCATGGACTGGGCACAGCGCTCAAATGCGTCAGAGAAGTATAGGAATCGGGTAAGCGCTGCCGACTAGGTCATGCAGCCAGCAAGTCTTCTGACACCGCAGCAGACTGATGAATCGGCGCGAAATGCGCACGCGTCGCCGCAAGAAGCAACACTGAGTCACCCGTCCGCAACAAGACGCGTGCGGAGCCGCTCGGCTCCTTTGCGCGCTCCTTCACCGTCGTCTGACTGGGCTACCACACCGCTGGTCCGGATACCACCGCAGTCACCCGCTGCACTCCCCAGGGTCGTGACGGGCGACGTCTCACCGCCCATCACCGTCGCACCCTCCAACCTGAGCCCGAACCATGTTGCCACTCCAAGTGAGTCCATGCGCCGCCCCAGCACGCTGCCGACCATGTCGAAGAGTCCGGCGCCTGAAGAGCACGACGGCAACGCCCGCCGGGCTCGCAAACTCGCACGTCACTTGGGCAGGATCCTCCTCGAACGTACCCGGGTGGACTACCAACAAGCGTCCCTGATGCACAACCTTCGCTTCCTGGACGAGTCGGTCGAAGCACTGAGTGCCGCATTATGGAGCTCGGACCTGGCCGAATCTGCTCCAGAGCAGATGCAGAAGATTTCCGAGCTGCAGCTCCAGTTCAGGAGTGACTACGAAGCCGTCCGGGGCCAGACCGAGACTCTCAGGGGGCTGCAGAACAATCTGAGCACTCTAGAGTATCGTCTGCAGCACAAAGAGAAGGTCCTCGTGGACGCAATCACTTCCCTTGCAGGCCATCTACCACCGGAGGCCGACGAGGCCGACTCCTCGGAGGGACATGAGGTGGCGAGTGCAGTGAGCGATACACCGACCTTGCTCAGGAACTTCTACCGTCGCAAGGGCGACGTGGGGATCTTCCTCGAGCGGCTCGACGGCAATGATCAAGCCTACAGAGACGCGCGTGCCGAGCGCGAGCTCGTGGCCGACCGTGGCGAGGAGCTCCTCATCACCGACGAGCAGTTCGAACGGGAGTACAGCACGCAGCACGAGCAGATCCTGTCGGACTTGATTGAGGCTGAGGCGGACATTGTACGACTTCAACTCTTATGCGGCCAAGCGGGACTGGAGATCACCAACGTGAGACCCTCGTCATTGTTTGATCGGAGCTCCTCGGCGCGGGACTCGGAGCACGAGGACCCCACGCCGCCTCCACCGATCGGCGGGGGCTTTCTGCACACCTTTGACATGCAGGAGGGTTTTCTCGCTGCGCCTGGGGCAGCGGCTCAGAGCATACAGGGCTGGCTGAACGAGGTCTCGGGAGAGCCTACGGAGCCTCGCGAAATATATGACACGGAGCCAGAAGTCGTCAGCGCGCCTGAGGTCATCATCGAAGACCGCGTCAAATCGACCTCACCATTGCAGATGACGGCCACCACGACTCTGCTAAGCCCGGACAAGAGTGGTGACGTGGCCGAGGAAATGGCAATCGATGGCAGTCCGCCACAGGAATTGCCACGGGAAGCGGAGGCTGGCGAACTTACCGGGCCGCCTGAGTCTCAAGATCTACCACACAAAGAGATCCCAGTACAGGAGCTGCCGACCACCACGTGATCATGACGGAGGGCGACAACCACAAAACCGGACGCGTCTACACAGCTCACAGTGACGGATGCAATAGTCCGTAGCTCAGAACAGGTTCCTACACCCTGTGTTCCAACTTAGCACCAGGACGATTGCTGGAGCGGCTGGCTCTGCTTCAAGCTTGAGATCCTTGATAGAAGCCTCGGCCACGAACTCGATTGGACATGCCGCAATACCGTTTACTCAGCCGGCCAGCAGATGGCCCTACGCCATCCTGAGTCGTGGACGTGATATAAGGTGAGGACGAATGTACAGTGCTGCTATGCTGCGAGACAAGAAAATGTAAACGAAACCGCGACCCCCGTATGCCCAACTCCTCCGCGCCGTCCGGAAATGGAGCAAGGTGGCGAAGCAAACAGCGAGATGCTGGCGCCTGCACATATCGTATTTATCCACATTCTGAGCGACCGGCTCGGGTATTGATCGGGGGCGCAGGTCCTGCGCGTCCGCGTCTCAAATGGCCGACATTCTTCCGGCCACAAGACGCCGCCCACGAAGGTGGTCCGACGACGAAACGCTCAGTAATCAACCCCGGCTCGGCCGACGCCTCATCTCTTCATCCCAATTCGCCCGGATCTGCGCTAGCCAGCGATGCCGCAACTGCGCATCCTGCGCCAGAGTCATGATCTGTGCCTCGGTCAAGCGACCCGGCAGTTGCACCCCCAGATTCTGCGCGCGAGAGTCCAGATCGTCGAGCGTCGCCCGCATTTGCTCGTAGCTCATCCGACCTACGACGGACGGGGCCGTCTGTCGCTCGGGGCTCCTTTCTGTGCGGCTGCTTCTCTCGCCAGCGCTGGGGCCTGATCGCTGCGGATCCGGTCCACGGGCTGACGTGCCTGGTTGCGTGGCTCCTGTAGGTCGGACGGGGTCTCGCCCATCATCTGAGGCGCGGCCTCGTGGCAACAGACTCGTAGTCCGAGGATTTGGTGCCGGTGGGGGTCTAGCGGAACTTGACGGAGGTGGGCCGGGGCGATTGTCCGCCCTTGTCGTGGCCGGCGGAGGATCGAAAGCATCGTTACGACCTCGCTCATCCGCTACCGATGGACGTCTAGCAGCTTCGGGCCGCTGATATGAGTCTGCTCGGCTTGGTCCGATTCGTGCTAGACCGGGATCCCTCGGGTGTGGTGCTCCTGAGACCAGGTACTGCCCTTCCGCGGACCGAGCGGGCTCTGCAGTCAAGTTTCCGCTCGAGCCGAGCTGCGTCGACCTTCCTCGAGCGGGCTGCCGGGTTGTAGCTCTGCTTCCGCTCGCCGCAGTGGCCACGTCCCTTGAAGTCGTGACCGGACCACTCTGAGCCGCGGATCGATCACCTGCCCCCTCAGCGGGCTGGCGCCTACGCTGCTCCGGCTCTGCGGTCGATGGCCCAGGCGCGACCTGTCGCGGCGCCGCGATGGATGGCGCATAGCCCGTATTGCGCGTGATCTGCGCCCACACGGCTCGGTACTGGAGGTCCAAGGCCGCCAGTGACCTCTCATGCACTTTGCCGTAGAGCCGGATCTGATCGACGTCGATGCGGAAGGGAGTCCGGGTGCTGAAGTCCAGGCGGGACCACTCATCAAGCGGCCGGGTCGTCACATACGGCCGCACAAGAATGGGTTGGGTCTGCATTCCCGATTCCGTGCCGCCATCTGGTGTGCGCTGCGGCTGTTCCTCTCTGGAGCCATACGGTGCCGGTGGCCTCTCCGGCAGCGTGTATATCACCGCGTGGTGGGCTTTGATGACCCCCTGTGCCGAGACGCCCTGCCCGTTGTAGGTCTTGATCGGGCTGGCTGGGGTCAGTGGCGCGAAGGCATCTTACGGAGTCTGACTTACCATGCAATGAAGCCTTGTGTCTGCTGGGAAGCTGCCTCTACGATGGCGAATCTGCGGATGCCCTGCGCACCCGCATAGCCGGCGGCGGACAGATCGGTGTTGGGCGGTCGAGCGGTGAGCCGCACCTCGATGACCTTTTGCACGGTCAGTCATTACGTAGGGGTGCGAGTGGATGTCGATAACTTGCCCTTCCGACTTGGAAGTCCCGGTATGGTTCGCTGCTCCGCGTGTAGTCTAAGTACTCATTGATTAGTGACAAGGCGCGGAGGCGTTGACGAGACCAACCTTGGTAGATGTTGGCGGGAACGTCATCGTCCTCCTCGTCCTCCTCGTCATTGTCGTCGTCGTCGTTGCCTTCGTCGTTGCCATCCCGGCTGCTTCCTCCGCCGTCCTCGTCCTGGGCGTCCACACGGGCCAGCCCACGAGCTCGCAACCGCTCGGCGGGTTCTCGGCTCGACCCGGCGAGTGGATTCCACGTAAGACTCGAGCGTCTGTCGTGTTGGGTACCTTGCCCACTGCTGCCAGCGGTGGGTCTGCTGTACGATCTGGCAGAGTCACCTTCGCGTCTACGAGAGCTCTCGGGCGGGTCCAGTCTCGAGTGATCCAGGCGGGTTGTGATCGTGGCGACTGCAGCGGCGCCGGTGGTCTCACTCCGATCCTCTCGGGACGATGCTGCTCGGCGAGCGATAGACCTGTGATACACGTCAGTGGCACGCCCCCGCGAAGCCGGAGCTACATGTGACGAACGCTTGTCCCGCATCGTAGTCGTGGATCAGGCGCAGCTGGTTTGGCGGGATCTCTCCGCCGCGCTCGAACACCCAACGTCCGCGGCCTCGGGACCAGCGAAACCGCTGGCTCACGCCGGGCAGCGTGCGGATCCCGGCGTCGGGTGCCATGTCTGGAGCTGCGGTGCGGCGCGCGACAAATGCCCTCCGCGGCTCATATCGTCGTGCACAGCGGGCGTTGCCAAACGTGAGGTGGCAAAAACCGCACGTCTACGCTCCCGCCGATCAGTGGTGTCAACCGCCGTGCTCACGCGGTCGTTGCAGTATTATGCAACGGCGTGGGGAGTCGGGGACGTCGCAAGGCTGCATGGAGAGCAATCGCCACGTCGACGGAGTCAGTCTCGGCTAATGGGAAAGGATGTGGAAGAAGACGGGATGCGACAGCGAACCTATGCAGCTTGGAAAGTGAAGAGGCGATTAGCGCGAAGCGCTGAGAGAGATCCTCGGTCCGCGCCCGGGGGATCAACACGTCTTGGACAACGCATGTGATGTGGCTGTTTCATGATCTCGTATAGGCTCTCTACGTACCGCCGCCTCAAGCAGTCACCTCGCTGTCTGGCTTGAAACTCAAGGAGCATCTGCCGGACGATTTACACCGCACCGTGTCGAAGCACGGAGACAGGGCACACTGGCCGCTGTGATCACGCATTACGTGCTGCATACTGACTCGATGATGTCGTCTCCGTGTCTCAGGAAGTCGAGACACCCCATGCCCTAGAACAAAGACATGCTACAGCAGAGCATTGCAGCAGATGAGGTGTGCGCAAAGACTATTGCGCCAAATGCAGCAGTCGTAAGTCATAGCCAAACCCGCGTGACGCGAATTTTGACCTTCTGTGTCCAGGCCCCCAAGCCCGGTCGTCCATGCTCTTCAGAGAAGGGCTTGATGGATACGTATCGTGGTGCTGCACAACGAGAAACTTCCAAATCGATAGCAAGATAGCGCCGGCACGAGCGCCGGGCGTTGATCAGCGTCTACCATCATCGTCCGATTCTTCCTCGCTACTCCCGGAGGCTCTAGAACCCCCTCGAGCAGCCTGACTTGCATGCTCGCGTCGTGCCGTCGTGCTGGATGTCTCCTGCGGAAGAGTAGCCCGCACAAGCGCCACGGCGCGTTCCCGGGGATGGCCTGCGTTCACGTATTGCTGTATGATCGCGTCTCTCGCTCCCGCTTCGCTGCGGCTTTGCTGGACGCCGTACGCAATGACCTGGCGTGCGCGGTCCACTTCCGAGGCCGTGATCGGCGCAAATGTCGCCCGGGCCAGGGCTGGCGCACCTCCCCGGGTGGGAGCATTGTCACCCTGTGGCCTGGCGCGACTCGACGTCGCTGCTGAGGCACTGTTGCTCTGAGACTCGTCCTCCTCCGGTATGGCGGCGGCCCTGGCTATGTATGCGGACTGCGAGCTACCGCTACCTACCGAGCCTGTCCTTTGCATTCGCTGCCGAGGAGCGCTATTCGACGTCTCACGCGCTGCTCCTGCTGCTGTGGAGGCAGGCGTCCCGGCTGCTCCGCCCGGACCGAGCCAGATGGCTCTCCATTGATTCTCCAGGGCCGCCATGGAATCCGGGTGCACTTTGCCAAAGGCCGCCACCTTGAGATTGTGATGAATGGTGTGCACCTTCGCATAGTCCAGCCGGGATAGGGCGTCCAGCGTTTCGCCTTTGGTGTCTGGGACGACGCGGATGGCAGTCGATCGCATCGATCCACCCCGCATCGCGCTCTCCGCCGGTGAAAGGTCTGGCACGGTGGACCCGGTGTAGATGATGCCATGTTCGCCTACATTTACGCTCCGCTTGCTCACGCCTTGGTAGCCATAGCTCATGACCGGCAAGGCAGTACAGTAGTCGGTGCCTTCCCGTACGACCACAAATCTCCGGACCTTTGAGTATATTCGCTCGCCGCTGTAACGGCCTGGTATGATCCCAGACTTACCAGCGGCACTTCGATCATCCGGTAGAACGCTGTGGACGGCAGTGATATTCTCTCCAGCGGGTTCCGACCACAGGATGAGGAAGACTCTCCCGAAGCTGAAGAATTTCTGCTTCTTCTTCCGGAAGTTAGAGTACAGCTCCTCTACGTTCCCGGGGGTGCCATAGAGCGCTCTTGTCGCCTTGATGCCGTCGCTGAGCACCGCGGGATCAGTGATGAGCTCGGGAGGCCCCGTCCCGATCGCCACAGTGACCCTCGAGTTGGGATCTTGCGCGACGACTGTCCGGACGCCGTTGACCACGGACACGTTCGCGCGGACCGGTCCGGACGCGGACTGTGGTGGCTGTGGCTGGGGTGGCTGTGGTGGCGGCTGTGGCGTATTAGCGCCTATCGCAAGACCACCCATGGCTCCAGCAAGTGTCCGGCGGTCTGGTGTGGGGGACTGAGGCGGACTGCGCTGAGCCGACCCAGCGATGGAGAAGCGTTCGCCCACGCTTGTTGGGGAGGTATCCGTGGGGATCTGCATGGACTGCCATTGCGATTGCGGGACCGGGGGCGGAAGGGGTGCTCGAGGAGTAGCCGATGGTACCGGCGCTGCTATCCTCGTCCCATCGGAATACACACGGCCGCCATCGCGGTCTATGTAATAGTACAGGCGCCGGACGGTATCAGGGATCCATTGCAGCTGGTTCCCGGCGTATGCCATATCTGAGCGATCTGCAGGGAAGCGTGACTCCGGCCATGTGCGACGCGGTACCTATATACGTCCTGTCGTCGCTGTATCGTCCGAGTGGCGGTAGGGATGCGGCTCTGCTGCCGATCACTCGGTCCAATGGGCGGATGCATCGATCTTGCCAACGTATGTTGTGGTTCATGTGCTCATGCCCAACCCCACGCTGACATGTGATACGCAGCCGCCGCCTGCACATCCACATCCAGTAGCGAAGTGACGTGCTGGTACGAGATTGGACGAGCTGCAGCGTGCAGCGCACGTGCGACCTGCAAGCAGCTAGGCGCCCTTTCCCCACATCTGCCGTGCAAACGGCTGACGGCGATTGGCCACATGGAGACCGGTCTGTATGCAAGAAGCATTATGGCAAGCGACGATGCTGCGCTTCTCCGAGCTGTACGACATCCGCGAGCGCACGTCACACTCGATGGGCGCTGGAATTGTCGTCCCGCGAGCTACGGCTACGCCTGCGAACCATCATTGGCCGCAGGCACGCCCGGGGCGCTCAATCCAACCTCTAACCGTTATCAGTAGGTGCAAGCGAGCCACAGCCAATGCCCGAAGTCCCATGGGAGATGGGGTGAGTCAGTCCGCGGCTGGGGCGTAGTGGTTGCATCCAGAACGGGTCGCGCCGAGGCTTTCACATTCTATCTTCCAGGTAGGTCCGAATAGTGACTCGGAGATGCCCGACCGCAGGCAACCATCGACTGGCAAAAGGTTTATTAGAGCCGGGAATACGGCATGTCCGGGGTCCTTATTCGGGACTGCCGCTGTATGTACCAATGCCGGTCAACGCAAACTGCGAACCAGCGCGGCTCTTGTTACAGGCGATGTGACGGTGTTCGATGAAGTCGAGGTCAACAAGCCTATGTTGATCCTTGTCAGTCGCTGCAGCCGCACCCGTGTGCCGCACGCATGCCAGCCGCGAGGGTGGCGGCTGCGGCGCAGTAGGTATAGCGTACCGGGACCGCGGGCCGATCACCCTGAGAAACACGCGGAGGCGCTCCGTGTCGCGCCGGGCGGCCTTTCAACGCAGACATGATGGTGCCGACAGCATCGAGCGTCGCAGTGTAGTCTGCTCTCCGGCGTTCAGACGTCCGCGTAATTGAACCATGCTCATTGTGGATGGTGGATGAGTTCAGCTGATAATGCGATCCCCGATCGATCCTGCGATCCAGTAAGCCGTCTAGCGATAGAAGAGTCACATCCGTGAGCGTGGGTACAGGCCTTGCTGTCCTCTCATGCGTGTGTATTCGTTAGGTTATCAGTCAGGCACGGATCTCCGTTCTAGCTGGCGTGGGGGTGTGGACTCGTGCGGGCTCTGCCTCAAAGCTGAAATCGTCGCTACCATGCTGTCTCCAGCCGTGCATTTGACAGTTCGCCGCATTCGGCTGATTGTGATGGGGGCGGTTTCGAAAGGGTGGTTGCAGTCCTATGTCATCAATCATATGCGCTACACATACGCTTGCTGTTCTTGGTGCCCGCTCGGGGTACAAAGGTGCCGCCACGTATTGTACCGAGAGTACCCAAGAGGTTCGCCGTTCATCTCTCGCGACCCGACCTGCCTCCTTCCTGGTAACGCCTCGATCCGCTCCTCCGCCGTCCAGCGTCGTACGACTCTCCCTCGATCATCCTGGGTCGTCGGGACTGCTCTCGCTGCGTGGGCGCGTTCCCAATCCGGAGCAGCTCGCTGGGTGTCTCGTGCTCATCGTCCCGCTGCCGCTGTCGTTCCCGCCTCTCCTCGTCGCGCCGTCTCGCCGACTTCGCCTTCGCAAATTTTGCGCGCCGTCGGTGCCGCTCTTCACGCTCCCGCTCTTCGCGCCGCCGGACATTCCAGATGTGAAAGAGGCCCGCGAGTGCGGCTATGAGGCCAGCTGCGAGAGCCGTTCGGCCCAGTCCATCCCGCTCCGAGTCGGGGGTCCTCCTCGGCAAGGGTTCGTCATACTGCGCGCGGCGTGGCGAGGTGGACTCTTCGGAGCGTGAGTGGGATGCGGATGAGCGACGGGACCGCCGTCCGTAGCGGTCCTCGTCCACGAGCGTAGAGTCGTCGCTTTCGTAGTTCCTGTCGTGTGTGTCAAAACGAGACATGTTGGTGTTCTTGACTACAGTTCACGAGCGACGAAGGGATGTCAGTGCTACTCTAGCAGGCTGCCAGCCTGCTAGTCGTGAGGCCGCCCTACACATGCACAGCCACTATCCACATTCACTGCAGCCTGGGTCCGTGCGTCGTGAGTGGAGCCTTAGGCTGCCAGGCTGTCCATGTTGCACCTCACCTTCGCGGAGTGAAAACAACGGAACCACCTTGCCACCATGGAGGTGATCGCAATGACCCCCCACCATGATCAGAGTCTGTCTTGCCGCGGATAACCATGCGCGGCCCCCGCTGCTGCCTCCACCCCGCTCCTCCAGCATGGCAAGTATAGATGTGCTCCAGGTGGGGTACCGAATGGCTTCTCGATCTGCTCGGCTACCCCATTAACGACCCCAGTCGATGTTGCTCACAGTATGGATCAGCACCATGTCTGGGTTTAGGGTTTCCAGCTGGTAACATTGTCGTCTACGTCCACTGACAGAGATCATGGCCTCCTCAAAAGCTCCCACCCAGCTTCGACCACTAAGCAGGTATATAACGGCACACGACGAACATGGCAAAGCAACGATATCCCGTGCCATCGCTCCCGGAGCGCCAGTCAAAGACATCAACAACGGAGCCCTGAAGTTCTCCCTCATGTACACCAACGAGCGCCTACCGCAGCTCTCCAACAACGCAGACATCGACGCCTACCAATCCTATCTCTCCACACCCCCTGGCATAACTATCGCAGAGGGTTCTGTCTGTCGCGTCTGCGACTACCCTCCAGGCTACCTGACGCCCATGCATCGCACCGTCTCGCTGGACTACGGCGTGGTGCTCGAAGGCGAGATCGAGCTGGTGCTGGACTCGGGCGAGACGCAGCATCTGCACCGGGGCGATACGGTGGTGCAGCGAGGGACCAATCACGCTTGGCGGAACGTGTCGCCCGACGGTGGCTGGGCGAGGATGTTCTACGTGCTGCAGACGAGTCTGCCGCTGACGCTTGCGAATGGCAAGACGCTGCTGGGTGATGACGGCGGGATTGATCGAGGTGCTAAGATGTGATCAACCGGGAGATCTCGGATGGATTTGTAGATTTGGTCGAGGCTGTTGCGATCTACTCCTCGTATAGGTGGAATCGGTGTTGCGTCCCGCTCATACATGAATCAATGCATTGATTCATTTGCACGTCAGACTGCACCTTGATATGGTGCTATCTCTTCCAGCGCCTTGGACAGTACAGTAGCAATTCTACCCTCGGTCTTCGACAGGGCTGTTGTCGCTTTCCGGAAGTCCAGCGCAATCTCGGCTTTTGCGTGTGCTCGGCCAGTGCCATGGCAGAAGAGGACGACGCCGGCGAAGTACAAGCAGTAAGAGACATGAGGCGCTCCGCGGACCGCAGCGGTGTTGGATGTAGTCGAGACCCGATGATGCGTCACGGGCCATGTCTCTCCAATTGCTAAGATGCTTCGAGCATGCCAGGTCGCGAGCTTGCAGCGGGAGGTGCCCAGCCAGTGTGACACCTGCCGATGAGCGAGCTCATGTGCGGAATCTTTGGGTTTAAGGCGAGAATAGAGCTGGAGGAGATGCAGATCGGAGTGGCAATGCATGCCAATCAGATGATACAACAGCAGGGTCGCTTGGTTCGTGTTCGAGCTTTGGGCCTGATACCATTTGTGGAGCGCTGAGCCTACCAGGTCGTGACTCCAGACGGACCGTCCAGACTCGGATTCATCTCCGCAGTTGTGCGATGTCAGGAGTGCGATCGCAGTCAGAGCTTCGACGCTGCACTGGAGCATGGCGAGCGCATCGATTGGCTCATCTAGTGTGCACAAGGAATGCAACAGCGCAGCCGCAGATGAGTCCTTGGACGTCTGTGGCTCTGTCTGCCGGGGCAATAGCATTCTCGTAAGCTGATTTGGAAGGATGGAAGGTCTCTTGAAGAAGATCATGCGATAGCATTCCAGAATGTGGAGACTCCGGACAAGACTACATCTCGAGTGGTTAGAATCGGTCGCAGTTGTGGATTGGCGATTGTGTGAGTGAGGGACTTACAGCTGATATTCTTGCTCGTGCACTCCTGGTCGGACAATCCCGCGAGCGTCAAGGAGCTGTCTGACAATCTGCGTCGCTACGTCAGGACAAGTCTTTCCCAAACGCGTGAGCAAGTCTCGTTGTGAGGTGTAACTGCATTACCTGTAGGAGCTCTCCGTGGAAGACGTCGACGAGCTCGAAGCTACGCTTGTCGCCACTCACGAAGCCGTAAAGCTCAAGGAGTACGAACTGTTTCACGCTCGTCAGCAAACGAGACAGAGATGAAGAAAGCACCGCAGGTCGACACACAGTCTTGCTGAGGCTCAACGCATACTCCGCACTGAGGTTGCCAGCCCGATAAGGCTATTGTAGACCCATCAGCAACATCCTCGCCACATGGGACTACAAGCTACTGACTGCAGCGAGTGCCAGCCTGCGAGCATCGTTGTACATGACTCTCGCGAGATTGAAACTGCCCTCCGCGCCGCAGAACACACCGCCAACCGCGGCCATAGCGATGTAAAGCTCGTCTTTCGTGCTTTCGTCTACGTTAAAGGTCTGGAACAGCGGAAAGCTTTCGCCGATGCATGCCGTCGCACATTCGACCCATATGTCCAATACGTCCAGGTCATACATGCGAGGATCAGGACCTGCGGAGTACCATTCAAGTAAGGCGTTCCGGGCTTGGTCTTCCTTGCGAGGTACTGTCCTCTTCGAGTCGGACCAATTCTCAATGGCAGCCATGGCCTTTTGTGCGTTGGACGAGATGTCGACTAAGGCGCTGTTCTCGACCGGTGTAGCGAGACCGCTGGCCCCAGCATAAGTGGAGATAT
Organism: Teratosphaeriaceae sp. CCFEE 6253; assembly: GCA_033119285.1. Taxonomy (NCBI): domain Eukaryota; kingdom Fungi; phylum Ascomycota; class Dothideomycetes; order Mycosphaerellales; family Teratosphaeriaceae; species Teratosphaeriaceae sp. CCFEE 6253. The sequence continues at coordinate 48,260 of JAWDJV010009397.1, forward strand.
CACCAAAGTCAACATCACCCCAGAAGCCGAGCAGTGTCTGCGCATGGTCAACAACTTGGCAAAGCAGTTGATCTTGGCGAGAATGAGGAATCATACATCGTCGAATTCAGTCATCATACCATCGAGGCCGAAGCTTGGCAGCAGTTCTGAGGGTGTGGCGACGGAGACATGCGTTGTTCCCATCGGATCTGGCTGCCACGGAGAGAAGATATCTGCTGATACAAGACCGTCGTCGAGACTGGTGGATGGGTCCCTCACTGAAGTCGAAGCGAAGCCCAGGACTCTCTCATCGCTTTCGTGAGCTGGCGATGCCACAGTGCCACTTTGCTTGATCGGATCTGTGTCGATTGATGCAGGCCCTTCACTGTCCGTAAGGCACGCACAGCGGATCTTCTTCGATCTACAGCTCCCACAGGCTGCTTTGGCCCGGGGTCCGGATTCGGTCGAGATCTCGGGATGTCGCATCCGCATGTGGGATGTGCAGACGTCGGCGCGTCGGAAGGTGACATTGCAGATACGGCAGGCGAATGGCCGCTCTCCGGTGTGGGTACGCTGATGTCTAATCAGATGTTCATTCCTGGCAAAGGCTCTGGCACATATAGAGCACTTCCGGGCGTCAGCAGTCTCCATGCACGTATGGTATGTCGCGAGGTACCTTCAGCTTCTTGGATCGAGTTGACGGCGCGCTGTCTTCGTCGGCGCTCGCCATGACTCACATCGCTGCTCGATCCATCGGACGTGCATGAAAGTCACATATATGTAGTGGTTGACCACCCAATGTATGGGAAAGCAGTCCACAATAGAAGGCTAAAGACATATTGATTAAACATTAGCGTGCGGGGTGCATTCTCCAATGACAAAGCATGGCCGCGGCCAAGCTTGAGCTCCGACCTCACTTCAAGTCGTGGTTGGCTACATACCATTCTCACTTCTGGCTCATGCACCCATGTTCGCTCTCAAATGACTGCGAGCACTACCACCATCGAGTCGGGCTGGGTCGGTGACCGGGACCCTCGCGACGACGACGTCCGGCGGGCAAATGAATTACCACAAGTGGCGTGGCTTCACGAATATAAGACCAAGCTGCTGGCCAGCATGGGTAAGACCGGGCATACGCCGCGGCTGCGTCGCCTACCTTTCCAGCAGTCTCCTCGTCAGCCAGACACCTGCACGTATCCATTGCAGCTATTGTCCGACATCCCAGATCTGCCTTCAAGTGCGGAGCTTGAAGACCTACGCAACGTTTTCAACGCGATATTTGCCAATCAAGAGTTCCTTCAGAGCTACGAACCCCCAGTCCGCGGAACCTCGCTTTCACCGCACCTCCAGCTAGCTTACGCTACGATCGGTGCTGTGGCGAGTGCGCAGGATGACCCCTCATCAACGGGCCATACTGCGGCCAGCGCGTCTCAGCTCTTCAACGCAGGTGTCAGGATGTATGGAGTGATGACCGAGACCAACAACACCGAGAGCAGATCTGGCGTCGCTGTACTTTCTGTAGGTCCTCTCTCGCTTTCTTCAATGGATCAAGCCGAAAGCACGCAGGCCTTCATCTGACTGGTTGGTAGACTACTCTCCTCGCGACCTTCGGCGTGCTTAGCGTTGATACCGCAGATCGAAATTGGGCTGATAGCATACTGGGGTTCACTCTGGCGGTTAGTAAGACTGCGTCTATGGTGTTATGTAGAAATGTTGAGCTAACCCGATCAGATGGAGCGGTGGCAAAAGGCAGCCGACGATGGACATCCAGAGACCCGGCGCAGACGCAGCGCCCTCACTTGTTACGTGTTCCTGGTCGCTGTTCTGCAGTCTTTAGTATGCGATACCCTACCACTAATGTCCAGCGAGGAGCTCACCCTTATGCCCTCCACGTCCAGCGGTTTCACAGAAGCATACTCATCCCTGTCAAGGACGATTGATGTAAACACACACCAATTATCCGACCATGCTGATGCACTCGTACTGCTGATAGCACTTCTATCGGATCGGCTCTTCGTAGAGCATTCATACCGGTCCGTATCTCAACGTCCAGTCACCGCTGACATGCGAAATGGGCATGGCGCAAATGTGCTCGCTTATCCAGCCGAGCTGATGCCAGCTTCTGCGAGTCGCGACTATCTGGACCTCGAGCACAGGACACTGCAAAGTCTTCATCGATGGCACGATCGATTTGCTAGCGCTGCGACCAAGGAGATCCTGGCTCTGTACTACTACGCGGAGCTGCGCATCTCTTACACAAACTTCGGTGGACTGCTACGAGATTGTGGATACCAAAGCTACCAACGTCTGGTTTCAGACGAGGGTGCCACACATTCGGAAGTGTCCGGACAAAGTGTTCGTCTCGCTTGGCTGGTCCTCGACCAGGTGGATGTCAGGAAGCGGAGACGCGAGAGCTTGCACGCCATTTGGTTGCCTCCGGTCCTTTTTCACTCTGCACTGATCATCTGGAGATCGCAAACGCAACAGAAAACGGGACCGTGTGGGTCCCTCAAGGCGTTGGGATTGTTCGCAAAGGAGCTTGACGAATTGCCTTGGCCATGCTGCGGAAGCATGGCGACATGCTTGCGACGTCTGCAAGACCCAGCTCTCGGCGACAGATCTTCTTAGTGCGACCCAAAGTCCCTCAGGCCTGTCCGACAGAGTGACTGTCAAAGCTTGTCTTCTGCAGGACGCCCGCCGACCCGACCTCTTGCCGTCGAGTCCGGGGCCATGGGGAACGCGTGAAGCTGGGGTCTCCGGATGGGGTAGCTTGGCGAAACAGTCTGCCCAGCCCAGAGCTTGGGAGACGCATAGATGCACAGCTGCACCACGGGCTGTCAGTAATCGCATCGCACGCACCAGACAAAGTGCTGGTCCAGACACACACCCGCACATCGCATCGACACTTTCGCCAAACATGTGGACGTCGCAAGCATTGTATGCAGCCGCTGTCGTCCTGGCGCTCATTGCACTTGTCTTGAAGAGTGTACGCCCGTACATGACAGACGTGGCCCGGCCCATTCTGACAATAGTATTAGCTTGTCCGCAATCGCTTCGCCTCACCGCTGCGGCACATCCCCGGACCGATTCTGGCCAGCCTCACGGACAAGTGGTTGCTTTACTATGACCTCGCAGGCGTTCGTACCCTTACTATCCATACACTTCATCGAAAGTATGGACCCGCAGTTCGCATTGGACCAAACGAAGTATCCTTCTCAGATGTATCGGTGGTCAACCAGATCTACGGCCAGCAGACTGCATTCATGAAAGGTAAGCCAACCGACGGCGGACACCTTCGCACCTCTCTCTCATGCTTGGCTGACCATTCTGTTCGTGACTTCAAGCTCCTGTGTACGACAGCATGTCGGTGCGGCCCTTGGGCATCTTCAGCTTGCGCGACAAGGCTTCGCACAGCCAGAGACGTAGCTTGCTGAGCCATGCCTTCTCACAGCAGAACATTGTGGACTGCATGCCGCTCATCTCGCAGAAAGTGGAACATCTGCTGGACGCCTTCAGCCAGGATGCGAGTACAACTGCGGACGTCTTTCTCAGATTTCGACTGTTCGCATTGGACGTCGTCGGTACGTGAGCCCGTACCCAAATGACACATCTGGAGCCATGCATATACGGTACTGACCCTGGTTGTGCCATAGGCGAGCTGTTTCTGGGAACCTCATTCGGCGCCTTGAAGGCTGGCACGTCGCCTCAATTCCTGCACGATGTTGATCGACATTTCCTGCTTAGCAACGTTGAGTGGAACTTCCCTTGGCTTGCAGCTCTGTTGTCGTGGATGCCGATACCGTCCATCAGGGAGTTCGTCGGAGCCAGTGAGCGTATCGCTCAGGTCAGTCGCCACGCAAGCCTCTGGACTGACACCCAGCTGATCGAGACACAGTTCGGGCACGGCGCATTGCAAGGCTATATCCAGCGATACGGGCGTGACTCTAGGCGCAAGGATCTTCTCACGAAGATACTGATTTCGAAAGACAAGGACGCGGACAAAGCGGTCATGACCGATCGCGAGACCTACGTGGAGATCGCAAACCTTGTGTTTGCGGGCACGGACACCACCAGCACAACACTTACATACATGTTCTGGAGTCTGGCGCGCTTTCCCGAATGGCAGGATCGCATCCGGAGTGAGATTGACGAGAAGCTTGGTACGGGCGCGACATACGAACAACAGGCTGTTGCTAAGATGCCTGTTGTGGAAGCTGTCATCAATGAGGCCTTGAGACTGTACCCAGCAGCGCCTGCCAGTCTGCCTAGGATCGCTCCACAGGGTGGCTGGTCATGGAACTCATACAACATCCCGGCGAAAGTGAGTTGTTCGACTCGCCTCCATAGAGAGACTTCCTCTGACAGACGGCTCTCTAGACTATCGTGTCGATGCAATGCTACACTACGCAGCGTACTTCAGCCGCCTTTATCGACCCGGAATCATTCTCACCGACCCGATGGCTTGACGCCGAGCCCACGACAGATATGAAGACGCTGTTCATGCCGTTCTCGAAAGGCACCAGAGCATGCCTCGGTAAAGGACTGGCCATGCTGGAACTCAAGACCGTGCTCATCGCCTTGATGAGCCGGTATGTCGTGAGGGTGCCGACTCAGACGACAGAGGACAGCATGTCGATGCGTGACCATTTCCTCATGATGCCGAAGTCCGGCAAGTGTGAGCTGATCTTCGAGCCGCTGCCGCAGAAGACGTGAGAGCGGTGTGCAGGAGGATGTTTGGTCAAATGGTGGACGATGGCAGGCGAGGATTGCATTTTGCCAAGGGTTGTGTGGCTTGAAAGCATATGTTCCTGATAGTCGTCTTGGAATGGAGACTTCATTGTGTTTCTTCAATTCGAGGCTTGCTCTTCACGTACTCCCATTCTACGTTCCCGAACAGTCTCCACCGCAGGGCGATGCCTGCTGGAAAGTTCCACAATGCCCAATTCCAACGTGGAGATTGCTCGACAGGAGGAGCGAGCGCAATGCAAGAGGTCGCCATACATGGTATCGCATCACCTCTAGAAGGACAGGGACGTTGACGCACGAACCATCATGGTCCCGAGTATCGATATAGCTACTGGTCGATGCTTTGTCTCACCTCAGGCAGCATCAGCCAGTTCTCCAATCCCTCGCCAAAGTGTATGTGATTCTCGCCCGCAAACCTTTGAGCAGGCCTGTCGACAGCCGAGTCATGCCGGAAGAGGCCAACACCCTGCGTATCGCCCGAGGAAACCTCCAGCTTCAACCGTCCACCTTCCTGGACCACGACATTCGTCGGCCAGACCTCGACGTCCACGGCGTAGACCTCGCCCGGCTGTAGCAGTGCGACATCTGATGACAGGTACTCGCGATGCGGATGCCATGGCTGATGTCGAGGGCTGTCCGGGTTGGTTTTCCGCAGGCTCACACGGAGCCAGCCCTTTACCACCGGGACGGGATCGCCGACGGTGCCCGTGTACAGGACCTCCTTCCCGTTCGCATCGATGTGGCGGAGTGTGACGAAGACGTCCATGTCCATGTGGGAAGCATCATCCTTCTGCTCGCGTGTTGCAGACAAGCTTAAGCGGGCTACGATGTGGCCCGTGATCTCGGTCTCCTGAGCGAAGGGTTGCGTCATGAACTCCAGCGATTGAGGGTGCTCGAGGATCCAAGAGCCTTGTATGACAGCTTGGTCGCAGCTGACGCCGGTTTAGAGTCGCTCCGGCTCAACGTACCGGACGGCGAGAGCCAGTACTTGGTATACGTCGTCTGGGGGAGTGGCCAGGCCTCTTGCGTCCGCCATTCGAAGCTGGACTCGGCCAGCGGCGTGTTGAAGCCGTGGTTGCCCCTGCGGACCTTGTATGCGATGGCAGGCGCCTGTCCGGTCGTCCACCCTTGATCGTCGATGCCCTTCAGGAACGCGTTGAGGAAGCTCAGCTGCAGCGCCACTCCCTCTTTGGAGTAGAAGGGTAGATCGTGCCGGCCTGTGATGAGGCGCAGATACTTGATTGCAGATCCGGCGTTGACGTAGCCTACGCGATAGTCGGGAGACGATCTCTCACTCATGTGGGTGGGCGTACGTACCTTCGATGTTGCCTCGCAAGTGCAGCGCTATGCCTCCCCAGTTGCCGACGGATAGAAGCGGGACTTTGATGTCACTCATCTGGTAGTCTCGGGATGCGTAGTACTCATCGTCGTAGAAAGCGTTGCTCTCATTATCGAGCCGTTGGTCATGTCTGGAAGCCTCCAACTCGGTGACTGAGCGATCACCTTCCAGCGTATCGAAGCCCCATCCTCTCTCCGCTCGCCCAGCGAGACCGTACTGGTTATTCACGACCTGCCGATTCCACCAGAAGTCGATAAATGCGTTCGAAAGGATGCCGCCGTGCCGACACCGGTCACGGTAGTAATCCGACATGCCCTCCCACGGCACAATGCAGCGGAGACCCTGGGGCTGCCGAGCGGCCACACGCCACTGGCTGCCGGCGTAGTAGCTGACGCCCAGCAGGCCCACCTTGCCGTTCGACCACGACCGTGCGGAGTCGGCGGCCCATTCGATCAAGTCGGCGAAGCACTGGCTGGTCGAACGGGACATCGTGTCCATGAAGCCTGGGCTTTGGCCGAGGCCGACCTCGTCGGCGCGGACCACGACGTAGCCATGTCGGGTCCAGAAGCCGGGGTCGGGCGTCTCCCAGGCGGAGTGCGGTGATTTCTGCTCGCCGTCTAGCTCGGAGAAGGATTCGGGATGGAACCTAGATCACATCCGTGAGCTTCGGTGAGACTGCGCTCGGTGACCGGAGTCGAGAAACTCACCTCGAGTATGGCACATCCTTTCCGTATGGGCCGTACGTGACCAAGACCGGAAACCGCGTCGCTGTGTCTGTCTTCGGCCGATAGACGTTCGCACGTATGATTCCGGTCTGGCACTTCAGAGGTACAGAGACATCTTGCTCGACAATATAGTCGAATGAGACAGTGTCGATAGAGCTTCGATCTTGAACTATCGACATGGCGAGAGCGTATCAGAGTACCGTCGCTGAGCGTTGCAGATACGCAGAGCACTATCGTTCTGCCTAAGCAGTACACCTCCATTCTGAAAGAGATCACGGGATTCTCCAGAATGGAGACTGGATGTTGTCTCCGTGCTGTAGTGGCGCTGGGGTAAGCCGACATCTCTCGGGCCGTCTCGGTTGAGGTCAATAGGGCATGTTCGCGCCAGTGACTCTAGGTCGTACAGCTGGGACTTCCGTCAATCATGTCTTCCATCTGCCAGGGAGGAGCATGATCACGTGAGGGTGGCAGTGCCCACTGCAATGAATGCGTCGCCGGATGAAGCACGATGTTTGAGGCTTCGCTCTAAGGCCTCATAATGTCTACGTACCGCTCACGCCGTCACCTTCGCCACCGGTGCCTTCCCACCCCAGATCACCGGCACCGGAGGCCCCCAAACAGCCATATTGCCGGCCTCAAACTTCGTCGTCTTGCACTCCTCGTTCACCACGTCCCCATCCGCGTAGTGCTCGATGATAAAGTGGCTGGGGTCGTACCAGTAGTCGAAGACCTGGGAGCCATGCACATGCCGCCCGATGCCCCAGACCAGCTCATGCCCAGCATTGAGCAGGTGCTGGTGCCCCATCATCTGGGTGTCCAAGTCCTCGACTTCGAAGGACGAGTGGTGCACCGTCGTAGCCGGAGTGCTTCCCGGCTTTTCCGCTCGTGTGATCAGCAGGCAATGGTGGTCTACATACTCCTTCCCCAGGTCCAGGCGGAAGAATGTCGCCACGTCACTCTCCTTGTGCCCCGGGGCCCATAAGATGTCGGTGGCGACGAAGTTGAAGGTCTTGGTGTACCAGTCCCACGTCGCCTCGTACTGGTCGGTGATGTACCCGAAGTGCCCGAGTTTGTGCACCGCCGCCGGGCCGCTCTTGATGCGGGTGGATTCGCCTGCAAGTCGTCAATTGGAGACTCTACGCGCCATATCCTCGCGATTTGTATGAGTCGATGGACAAGAGGAAGTGGTTGCTCACCTTGTCGAGCTTTGTCCAATGCGCCGTTGACGACGGGCCGCCCGTCGACAACCGAAGAAATGCCGTGCTCGGGCAACTCCTTCTCCTCTTGACCCCAACACACTTCCACCACAAACCCATTATTGTCTCGGATCGACACAGCTTGCCCGCTCCCTGGTCGGCCAACCGTATTGACTTGCTCTGCGCCAGGGTGCGCGCAGGCTTTCTTGAACTCGGCCTCCGTCTCCGCACAGAAGCCGGCACCGACGAAGCGTTTGCCAGCGCCCGAGGGGGCCCGCCGAGCGGTGTAGACGAAGGGATCGCGGCCATAGCCCGCGAAGAAGTACTCGTCTGCCGTGCTAGACACCTCCTCGAAGCCGAAGTCTTGGGCGAAGCTACGGAAGGCTCCCAAGTCGGGGTGCTCGTAGATCACGAAGCTCAGCCGTTGTAGGCGAGTGAACGGAGTCTGAGTGATGGACCCCATGGCTGGCAGAGTAAGTCGATCAAGCTTGTTGAACTTCACTCAAGCGACTATAGAGCATTGCGTACCCGCCATGCCCGCTAATATGTGTGCTTGTCGGCGAGGAGCAGGAAGGCGCTGGGGTACGTCGGTACCCCATCAAGGCTGATATGGGGCAGAAGCCCGACCGCGGCATCCGCACGGTCTAGGAGGTCCATCTCCCAAGAAAGCACAAATGGCAGCGATCAATGCAATTGGCCCGCACAGTACCTCTCCAACACTCCGCACAACGAGCTCCTTCAACTAGCAGCCTGGGTGACAACCAGGAGATCTCCCAATATGGACTCGACTATAGAGACTCCACCCACCACCAACGGCCATAGACCCGAGGATGCAAGCTCCACCACCAAACCTCTGCAGGTCATCGTGGTAGGTGCCGGCATCGCCAGCCTCGTCGCCTCCATCGCCCTCCGCCAGCAAGGCCACCACGTGGCAATCTACGAGAAGTCCCGCTTCGCCAACGAGACGGGCGCCGCGATCCACTGCACCCCGAATGCCACGAGTGCCCTACGACACCTGGGGATCGATCCCAGGGATGGCGGCGCGGTGCCGTTGATCAAGGTCTGAATTTTTCCATCGGCTGCGGGGTTGGGAAACGTGCTGATTGGGCGTCGTGTAGTCGCTGTGGTTGAATGCGAGGAATGAGGAGATGAGCCCGCCGACGGCACATGCGGCGGATGCGCATCGCTGGGAAAGTGTAAGAAGCCTGCGTGCCTCCCTCACCCCTGGGAGTACTCTCGCGAGCTGGAACTGATTGTCGTGCTGTTCCAGCCCTGGCTGCAGGCCCATCGCGCCCAGCTGCATAACCAGCTCAAATCAAAGGCGACTTCCAAGACGGACGGAGGAGTGCCATGCCAGCTCCACACCTCGTCTCCGGTAGTGTCCGTCGACCCTCAGGAGGCCACTGTGACACTTGGGACTGGCGAGAAGAGATCGGGAGACCTGATCGTGGGAGGCGAAGGCGTGCACGCGGAGACGCGCCGCTTCCTTGGTCCTAACATGCCAACCGCCGTCAAAGGCGACCGCCACGCCTTCCGCTTCATCTACCCCAAGACCCTCGCCATGGCCGATCCCGTGACCAGACCGCTGGTCGAGGCCGAGGGCACGATGGTCTCCTGGTATGGCGCGGACCGCAAGATCGTGCTGTACCCGACCTCGCACAACACGCTGCTCAACTTCGTCTGCATCCACCCGGCCGCGGAGTCGGAGGACTCGGACGACTACAACGAGACGGCGTCGAAGGCCCGCCTGCTCCAGGTCTTCGCCGACTTCCACCCGGCTGTGCTCGGGCTGCTGGACAAAGTGGCGCCGGATCAGGTCAGTCTGTACCCCTTGTATGATATGGCTCAGCTGCCGACCTTCGTCATCGGTCGCATGGCCTTGATCGGTGATGCCGCACACCCGTTCACGCCGCATCTGGCGCAGGGCGGCGCGATGGCGATCGAAGACGGGCTGTCGCTGGGGACCATGCTGCCGCGCGGGACTCTGCCCGAAGAGGTGGAGAGTCGTCTGCAGCTCTACAATCAAGCCCGGTACGAGCGCGCCTCTACTATCCAGGAGTACAGTCGTATCGCCGGTGGTGATTCGACAAGAGCAAAGGCCGCCCCGGGCCCGGCGCTGAAAGGCAAGTCCGCCGCGTCATCGCCCCCAAGGCTCGTTGCTAACATACAAGGAAGTCCTCGACTACATTGAATACGGCCTCAGCCACGACGAATACCACGCCTCCCGCAAGATCCTCCGCGACCACCTCAACCGCCTCCCCACCTCCCAGCAGCGCTGGCGAAGTCCCCTCGGCTTTGGGCTGCTGCAAGGCCCCCGCCAGGATCCCGCAGGCCACTCCCACGCGATCTCCCTCAAGACGTCCACGAGCCGGGCGGCCTCGATCCGCTTCGCCACGAGCGCCACGGCCCTCCGTGCCCTCTTCCCGTCCGAACGGTACAGCTTCGCGAGCCGGGATACCGTGCAATACGCCACCCTCACGCTCCAGACGCTCGACCGCCTGGCCTGGCTCGGCGGGCACGGGTACGATTTAGTTGGGTTCTACGTTCACGGGGTCTGCTATCGACGAGACGACGGTACAGTCGTGCGGGGGCGGTACTGTCCGATCATGGTTGAGAACCTCGCCGACCCTATCATCACGGGCCGCGAGGAGCTCGGCGTGCCGAAAGTCTTCTCGGATATCGACGTCGTCTGCTCGGATGGCACATTGCGGGCCACGGTGTCCTGGCGGGGGGCGCGGTGGCTGGAGCTGGCGTGGTCGCAGCTCTCCGACTCGAGCGATGAGACGGCTGTACCGGCCGAGGAAGATCTGCTCGTGCACAAGTACATCCCTTCGACGGCCAGGACTGGCACAGCGGACGCGGACTACCCTGTCCTCATTCGCACCGCACAGGAAGACGCTCGCGTACTTCGCCGGCGGCGGTGTCAGGTGGCGGATGCGCACTTCCGCTTCTCGAATCCCGGGGTGGGCGCCCTGCCGACGTTGAGCAACATCGCGGAAGCAATGGCCGAGATCCCCAATCATGGGATCGTGGCGGCCGGGGTGGTGGAGACGGAGGGGGTGTCGGACTTTTCTGATGTGACGGCGCTTCAATAGTGATGGGCTGGGAGGGAACTGACCCAACCGGGCATATGCTAGCCGTCGGCGCTTCATGCTCGCGGCGGGCCCGGTGGTCTGCATCTGATGGACTTCGCCTCTGACACTCATTCCTACCTCGCACCCTCACCTCTTTCACTTCATCTTGTGCATGCCTGAGGCTATCACCGGCCGTGACCACACCTCTCCACGTCCCCGATCATCTTCATCTCATCACTGCCACTACGCCGCCTTGACCGATAGAGGATGACGAGCGAGCACGTGGGTGTGGCAAACGTGAACCCTCATCGATATCCGCCCGTCTAGATCACCGCGGAGCTCAGCAAGCTTCGGAGCAATTACGTCGTCTTGCCTTCAATCGGCCCTACAGCAAGACTCCACATGGTCTTGGGCGCATCGTACCTGACACCGCAGATGCAGGCTAGAGAGGTATGCAGGTCGACTGGCCACAAGGTTCCTGGTCGTGAGGGGTAGCGGCCATGTTGACGTGCAGTGCGGAGATGCGGTAAGTATCATTAGGCGTACCTATATGGAGCAGCAGAGTCCGCCGTCAAAACCGCAAGACAGCAGCTAGGGTTTCCTATCATGTACTTCTACTCGTTGCTTGCAGTGGCCGCCGTGGCGGGCAGCGCCTATGCGCAGACCACCACATACTTTTCCCCGGGTGTGCCTACTGCTGAGCCGATTCCCGGGAACTACACAGGGGCATATCGACCTCGAGTACACTTCAGTCCACCGACGAACTTCAGTAAACATGACAGGTCGGCCCGGGCAAGAGCTAGCCAAAGCTGATGTCGGGCAGTGAATGACCCCAATGGAATGTTCCTCGATGCCAATGGCACCTATCACCTCTACTACCAATACAACCCTACGGTAATACTCGGACTCCGTATCACCACACAGTATAATGACGCAATATGCAGGCTCCAGTCGCCGGCAACCAACACTGGGGCCACGCGACCAGCACGGACCTGTACCACTGGGAGAACCAGAAGATCGCCCTATGGCCGCCGAGCAACACGACGTACGTCTACAGCGGCTCCGCGGTCGTCGACGTCAACAACACCAGCGGCTTCTTCCCCGACCAGGACAATGGCGTCGTGGCCATCTACACCATCGCCGTGTACACCACGACGGCGGGGCCGCAGACGCAGAATATCGCCTATAGCCGGGATGGAGGATACACGTTCGAGACGTATGCGGATAATCCTGTGATTGACATCAACAGTACTCAGGTATGGAACGCGACCCGAGCACTGTTTTCGATCTGGTGGCATGCTAATGAGGCTTCGCGATCGTAGTTCCGCGACCCTAAGGTCATCTGGCATGCCCCAACCGACCGATGGGTCATGGTCCTCGCCTACGCCGCCGAGTTCGTGATCGGCATCTACGTAAGTCCGCCTCACACAATCTTCCCTCCGGGCCCTCCTAACGCCCTCGCAGACCTCCCCCAACCTCATCGACTGGACGCACGCCTCCAACTTCTCCCACCACGGCCTGCTGGGCCTGCAATACGAGTGCCCCAACCTCGTCGAGATGCCCATGCTCGACAGCACGGAGCCCATGTACACCCTCCTCATCTCCATCAACCCGGGCGCGCCGCTCGGGGGGAGCATCACGCAGTACTTCCCCGGCGCCTTCAACGGCACGCACTTCGCCGCCGTCGACGGCGCGGCGCGCATCGCGGATTTCGGGAAAGACAATTACGCCGGGCAGTTCTTCTACGGGATCCCGGGCGGCGAGAGGCAGGTCAGCATGGCGTGGGCCAGCAACTGGCAGTACACCTCCCTCGTCCCCTCGGGCGTGTCGGAGGGCTGGCGCAGCCAGATGACGGTCCCGCGGGTCAATTACCTGGCGAATATCACAAACGTCGGGTACGACATGATCTCCGCGCCCTACGACATCCGGCCCATCTTCGCCCAGGAGCTGGCGTACAACGGCAGTCTGGGCAACGGCACGATCCTCCTCGACTATGCCGGCGTCCCCTCCGGCGCGCTGTACTTCGAGGCCAACATCACCGACCTCACCGCGAACACATTGCAGGGCGCGGTGAACTTCACGTTCAGCTCCTCCGTCTCCGGCGAGTACCTCCGCGGCGGCTGCCCGGTCAACGGGGACACCTGGATCGACCGCGGCCATACAGACGCCTTCAGTGACAACCCCTACTTCACGGACAAGTTCTCCGCGACGGGCGTCTTCAATGCCTCGAGCGGGACGTGGGCCGTCAGCGGCGTCATCGACCACAGTATCCTGGAGGTGTTTGTCAATGGCGGGCAGCAGAGCGCGACGAATACGTTCTATGCCGACCAGGCGCTGGATACCATGCGCCTGAGCGCGGGGGGGGTGGGGGCGAATGCGACGGTGTCGGTGGGGGTGTGGGGGTTGGTGGATACGTGGGCGGGGCAGGCGGATGGGAATGGGACGGTGCTGGGGAATGTGACGGGGAGCGCGGGGAGGTATCGGAGGTGAAGGCGGTAAGTTGGATGAAGCCCGGGGGCCGCGGAGTGGGATGTCCATTGGAAGAAAGCTGGCGCCCTGCTGCCTGCTGCGTCGCTGCGTCCGTCTCGCTAGCGCTGAGCAGAATTGTAGTCCGCTGTAGCTGTGGAGGACGAGATGTACATATCGAGCACGGGTCTCCGCATGCAGGGCCACCTCTCCGATCGCACAGGTACATCGCCCCCGACAGACCCAAAGCCAACGTGCAGGCCGCCACAAGCATGCCACGCCTGCCACATCCAGGCCAACTCGCCCTTTACCTCGCGCGACACCCAATCTTTGCTGAGGCGGATCCTCACCACATCCGCCCCCAATGGCAACTCCCCTGGTTCATCATGCTACCACAGCTCGACCCCCGGCCTCCTCACACCAGCCCAGGACTTCGCAGACCAAAACGGAGGACGGGAGAGCACGATGTCAAGTGCAAGGCTTCGGCATGATCTCAAAATAGCGCCTCGTCACACACTGCGGCTTTGCGGCTCCACGGTCGGCCCGCAAACCTCTACTTCTTCCCTCCGCTCCTTCCCCCCAGCGACCTCAACGGGTCCCCCCTCCCCCTTCCCCCCGCCTTCCCCTTTCCCCGACTCTTGTTAAACGCCCTCCTCCTCCTAATCCCATTGGCCCCCTCCTTCTTGAAACCCACCCACCCAACATCCTTCCTGATCCCCGCCTGCCCACCCCCCGGCAAAAGGTAATCCGGCACATGCCGCAGATGCGCCTGCACCCGCACCGCATGACTCTCCCCATCGTGCCGCCGCAGATGCCGCAGCTCCTCGGGGTTCTCCTCGAAATGCCGCGCCAGCTTCTCCGAGTGCAGCAGCGCGTGCTTCAGCTCCGCCGTCCGCGCGCCGCGCACCGCGCCGCGCGTCACGCCCCGCAGCGCGTCCGCGAACCGGTACCGGAACGCCTCCAGCTTCTGCATCTCAAACGCCCACTCCTCCACCTTCGCGCCCCATGTCGCCTGCTCGGCCGTGATCGCCGCTAGCACCTCGTCGTCGCGCGCGCACTGCGGGATACTCGTCGCTTTGGACTTCCGGTACAGTTCCGCGGGGACGTGGAAGGAGAGGGCGGTGCCCGGGTGGTGCGCGCGCGCGGTGCGCCCGATGCGGTGCGTGTAGGATTTCGCGGTGGCGGGGAGGTCGAAGTTCAGCACGCAGGCGACGTGGCGGAAGTCAAGGCCGCGGCTGATGCCGAACTCGCGGTCGGCGCGCGGGCGGCGCTTGGGTTTGTGGGTGGGACCAGCGGCGGGTGTGGGTGATTCGGCCGGAGCCGGGTCTTCTGCGTTGTCGTCGTCTTCGAAGGGCGCGTCTTGGGGAGGCTCGGCTTCGGCCTCCTCGGCCTCGGCGTCTCCATCTGCGACGACCTCTTCTGCTACCTCCTCCTTTTGCCGCTTCGATCCCTTCCCGCGCTTGCTCTTCTTCCCCTCCTCGCCCACGACCTCCTTCTCATCACTAGCAATGATCACATCAAACACCCCTCTGTTGAACTCCTCCACCGCATGCAGCCTGCTGTTGACCGGCAACTCCGAGTTCAACACACAACTCCTAATCCCAAACTGCTCCAGAAACAGCTTCACCCGGTAACACCGGTCCACGTCCGCCACAAACACAATCACTTTCCCCTTGATGAGCTGCAGCTTGAAGATGGCGTAGATGAGCAGGAACTTATCGTCCTCGGCCGTGCGGATGGTGTACTGCGTCAAATTGTCCTCGGCCGCCGCCGCCGCGGACTCGGACGCGGAGAGATCGAGGATGGTGGGCTGTGGGGTCGAGGCCGGGAAGAAGAGGGCGGTGAGGGTGTCGATGTCGGTGCGCAGGGTGGCGGACATCATCAGCTTCTGCACGCCGGGGGGCAGCGCGGTGGCGAGGACGGCAAGGTCGTCGGCGTAGCCGTAGCTGAGGACCAGGTCTGCTTCGTCGATCACGAGGTGCGTGAGGGCGGAGAGTGTGAGGCCGTCCTGGTTTAGCCAGGCGACTGCGCGGCTGGGCGTGGCGATGACAATGTCGGGGTGCTCGGCGAGGCGGGTGCGGGTGACGGCGGCATCCTCCTTCTTGCTGATGTTCTCGTACCGTACGTCCTGGCCGCAGAAGGCGGTGAAGGTCTTCAACACCGCGGTGACTTGGGTGGCGAGCTCTTTCGTCGGGACCAGGATCAGGGCTGTCGTCAGCTTGACGGCATCGGACGCTGTCCCGGCTTTGCGGTGCAGGATGCTGTGGAGGATGGGCAGGAGGTAGGCGAGCGTCTTCCCGGATCCCGTCTTAGCGCGCGCCAGCACGTCCTTGCCGCTCAGTGCGAGTGGAATTCCCTGCACCTGCACGGGCGTCGGTGTCGCGAACTTTTCGTCGTTGATGGCCTGGAGGAGTCGCGGGTCGAGGTGGAAGTCGGCGAAGGTGGGCGGCGCTGGCTTGGCGGCTTTGGCGGATCGCTCTGGCTTCGTCGTGTCGGGCACATCGTTCTCATCCAACTTGCGCTTCATCGTTGCGGTGCCGACGTGTAGATGGTGATTGCTCTGCTGCACTGAAAATGTTCAGATGGAGCCAGAAATCTTAGCGTCGGCGAGCGGCACTTCCCGTGCCGAGCCGAGTTCCGAAAGCCAAACACTCTGACTGCGCGACATCCGGAGACAATGTCAAGGTGCCCATGGGCATGAACATGGGCATGACGCACCCCCCTGCTGGCGACGGTGAAGTAAGACGTGCACTCACCCGCTGGAACTGATCACTTCGCTTATTGGAAAGCTCGCGATAGACGTCGCATTCCGGAACTCGATTCGCACTTCGTTGACAGGATATGTCCACGAACTATCGCCTGCCTCCTGCTTCTGCCCTCGGTGACCACGGACATCAGCCCAAGGGTGCTAATGCCTCTGGACGACGTCGCGATTGACCGTGTTGTCGACGGCATGCCATATCCACCCATGTGGAGCAACGCAAGTCCCGCTTCAGCCTGATATCTTGCGGCTTACCCATGGCTTTCCTCGTTCGACTTTCCATCTTCACAGGAAATGCAATGATGCGATGGGCATTGATCAAGCTCACTGCGATAGGGTAGCACCTATGCCCCCAAGGACAGTTTCCTAGGAACCCAACCTTCCCCGCGTCACTTCCAACCTTTCATGTTCTGCTAACCTTAATCATGTCATTGCGTTGTTGCGATCGCCATCTATCCCTCGCTGATAATGCTGAAGAAGCAGCAAGCATGCTTTCATCCATTGTGCTCTCCAACCTTCCAGATGTCGAACCTTTTCCCAGCAAGCCCCAGCCTTCGACGGCTCTTTCACCACAGCCAAGCAGTCTCGACTTCATTCTGGAGACGCCCGTCATCAAGCAAACTCGCTCCTTTGACGCCCATCAGCCAGCTGAATGTCTGCGAATCGATATATACCGGCTCGCCATCCAGCTCTACCAGACTTCTCCTCTCCATCGCATCCAGCCTTGATCTTCCCTGACAAGTAAGAGCTTCGTTTAGCTTCTACTTCGCCAGCATAGGATCAGACAACAGCTGCATTCGATACCAGCACCTCCACCCACGAACGAACGACAGAACGACAATATGAGCGGGAACTTCGGTACCAGCCCCTACGACCGCAAGCCGAACGAGCAAGCCGACGACAACATGAACGGTTACAACAACTGGTCGCCGGCGTTCGGAAGGCCGCGCACCATCATATCCTCCGGCCAGGGGGAGAAGCCCAAGTCCCCCGAGCTCCTGGTGCGCCGGGACTCTCCGACGGGCTCACCGGCCATGCTGTCACCGGACACGACGGTCGTCAGTCGAGCAGCTTCTCGGGAATGCACGAATCCGGAGTCTGAGATTGGTCGCGTGACTCTCGGCACCGGTGAGACTCTGGAGTCCGGTGCGGGACTCAGCAGGGATCGCGACGAGGCTTGGCCCCATTACAGCGTCTACAGCCGGCTGTCGGCTGCCGCCGCTGTCTCAACACCTCTCCAAGGTCTGGGAGGTTCGCGCAGGTTTCCTTCTGGCAGCCAGACGGGGCCAATCAGCTTTCTCGCCGCCTCACCGAACGCACCCGCGAAGGGCAGCAACCACACCGCTGGATCAGTGAAAGCTGCAAAGTCCGCAGGTTCATCGGCCACGGAAGCTTCGGATGCCGTGATCTACCAGTATGACGTCGAGGTTTACAGTGCGCCGCCGCTCAGCAAGGCGTTGACGAAGCAGATTTGCAAGGACTTCCGGGACCAGGCTTTCGAAAGACAGGCGAACTCGAACACGGTCAAGATCGATAACAAGACTTTGATCACTTCGCAGCCAGTCCCAGAGCTGGAGGCGGCTTACCTGCGTATCTCCCGATCGCACCCTGCCGCAGGTCCCGGCTTGTTCAAGGTGTCCGAGACAGACGACAAGTGGATGTCGCTAGAGACAGCCGGCACTCCGGTACAGTTGGTAGAGCTGGCCAATGTGATCTGCGATGGCGCCATATCGCAGGGCACCAAGACCAAACTTCAGAGTTTCGTCGTCAGCGTCCACGAAGCTCTTGAAGAGCCTGAGCGTGAGGCGAGACATGCAGTCATCGTCGTCGCGAAGCGCAAATCTGTCCGGATCGATGGGCTCCTGTCACTCACGGGTCCTGAGCGCTCTCGCCACGAGCAAGCTGCCAGTGCATGGGCCGCTGGCAAGGCAAAGAAGGACGACCAACTGCAAATCAACGACCGCGTGTTCGACGCACCCACGACAATGGGCGAGTGTGGTGTGGAACTGCGCAAGGGCGAGGTTGTCAAGCCCGGTCTGAGGTCTGACGGCGCGACCTGCGCTGTCCGCGCCGAGTGCAAGAAGCTGTTCTTCCAGCCTCTGCAGCTATCCGACTTCATGCTGAGGTACTTCGGCGAGTCCGTGCTCACCTGCAACGCAGCAAAGGCGCGCGAACTCACGGCCGTGCTGAAGGGCGTCCAGGTGCGCGTCGCCTCCCTCAGAGACGAGAAGAAGCATACGATCCAGGAGGTGGTCTACTGGACCGTGGATGAGGTGTCGGTCGAGGGTGCCGGCTACAGTTCTGCCATCACGCTCCGCGAGCGGTACGAGAAGGTGCATGGCCAGCGTCTGAGGCACGACAAGTACCCGTGCATCGACATTGGGGCAAACGGGGACCACGTCTACGTCGCCGCTGAGGATTGCCAGTTGGTCAAGGATCAGCCGTTCAACCACACGCTGCCGGTCTTTGGTGACGCTTTCCCGGTATACGAAGGCACTGCAGATGCCGAGATCGAAGGAGGGACTGGTAGGATGGATGCGGTGGCGGCCAAGAAGACGTCTGCCGTCAGTCATGATATCGCAAGCCGCCTGCTTCCGGACAAGGTCGACCTGTCCCATTGCTCAGTCAAGCTGTTCGAAGTCGTCGTCATCCCGCCCGGTCGCACTCGAGACGACGTTGACCAGCTGCGTTTGGTGAACGACCGCAACTGGAGCCGCCTTGAGAGCGCCGTCTCCAAGCGTTTCAACGGAGCGCTTGATGACGTCATCACGAAACTGCTCACCATTTTGCCGTACGAGGTTCATGCGCCGAACAACGCGAATCAAGCGTGGGAGAAGATTCTGCGTAGGGACGTCCTCGATGTACCACCGGAGCTGCCGAATGAGCGAAAGATCGTCGTCGTCGCCGTGCCGGCCGGCGCACACAATCACGACATCTATGAGCGTCTGAAGGAGGTGTGCGACGTCCAGCTTGGTATCCAGTGCAAGATCATTCGGGCGGACACCCTGATTAAGACCGCGGCCGGGCCTCACGACGAGCTCAAGCGGTTCACGGGCGCCATCGTGCGCAACCTCCTCGCGCGGACGCTATATCCTCCCAAGCTGGAGTCGGCGCCCGCCCTCACGCAGCACAAGGCCGTCAACGGGCTGCTGTACGGCGTTCACGTGCGAAGCCTCCAGGGAATCGAGGTGGTGGGCGCTGCGCAGATCGGCACGCTGAACGTGGCGCGCTTCCGGCTGGTCACCATCACGTCGGCGGCGACGTGGATCGCTGGGATTGTGCGCACCACGCACCATCTCGTCCTCGCGGACTTTAACAGGCACGCCGGCCAGGACGGCTCGGACGGCAAGGCCCAGTACATTCAGAAACTGACGGCTTGCTTCCAGGAGCACGCAGAGAATACCACCGACCGCTTCAACAGTGTACAGCCGACTCACGTCGTCTTCTACCGCTCCGGCGGCGACCACACCGAGACCGACCTGACCATCGCCGCGGTGCAGCACCTCCACCCGCACATCGACGAGTTCCGACGGGCGCTCATCTCCTTCACCCCCGAGACGACCGTGGCGCTGCAGCCGGGCTCCCCGCCCGTCCAGCTGTACGGCCGCGCCGGCCTGGACGCGGCCGCGCACTTCGACACGCACCTCGCGGACCCGTTCGGCATGAACACCGCGTTCCTGCGCACCTACGCTCGCGACCGCAAGGACGGAGTCCTGAGTCGCGCGGACCTGGGGAGGGGGAACGATACCCGCGTGCCTACACACTGCATCCGGGTCTGCCTGCCGATCTCCGCGGCCGAGGGTCCCCAGGATGCGCACTATGGGATTCTGAAGCAGGCGTTCGTGCCGGGGATCCTGGACCTGGCGCAGCGGGGCTCGCGGTACGCGCTCCGGTATGTGCACGTGCCCAAGGGTAAGGGCGGGGTGGTGCCTGGGTTGGAGTTGAAGGGGATCCAGGAGGGTTTGCGCGGGATGCTGTACTACATCTAGCGCCCCCGACGGGATGACGAGCCAAGGGGGATGACGATGGCGGTGGACACGCGCGATTTGGACGACCGATATGATGACGACTTCACTTCACCACACTCATTAGGATGCGCGCTTTGGAAAGTCCTCTGATGGTGAGGCGGGCCGCTCAGGTGGCCTTGTCGTGCTGAGCCTGCCGCTTGGCGGGATGCACTGGCATCTTTTGCAGCAGCGAGGCCTGAACACGGGGACATGCACTGGGATCTGGAGGGCTTTGTGAGCTTTGTGGCCGGTTGCGATGGTGGCTCACATGAAGACGAGCTTGGGCGGTGCATTGTTTGTAGCATGGAAGAAGCGTTGTCGATCACCAAACTACGTTCCATCGTAGATCTTCCTTCGATTTATCGTCCACCATGCTCTGTGCTAAGCTGGACTCCTTTGTTCCTTCTTGGCATTCCTGAGAAGTGAATGTCATCGGCGCGGGTCAACATTGATCCTGCCGTAATCAATCTGGACCTTCTTCTGGTGACGTCGTTAATGATGACAGCATTCGAGGTCCAGTCGCGCACTCGAGACTCAATGGGGTAAGGAAGCTCCTCTAGTCCACGTGAGAAGTATTACAGCTCGTTACAGCACTTCACGTTCCCTCCTTCACAACCAATGTTCTCCCGCACTCTCACAGCCCGCCTCACCACCCGCCTCCCTGCCACCACCGCCCCAGCAGTCCCAATCCTCATCACCACCAGATCCTTCTCCCGCACCCCCGCCACCATGGGCAAGGACAGCAGCATGCCCACCGGCCCGCCCAAGCACGAGATGAAGTACTTCAAGGGCCTGACGTCCGAGGTCCGCGCCTTCGGCCAGTTCCGCAAGGTCATCCACACGGGCCTGTACTCGCAGCTCGTCAGCATGGAGATCCCCGTCGGAGGCGACATCGGGGACGAAGTGCACACCGTGGACCAGGTCCTCATCTTCACGAGCGGGGAGGGTAAGGCGACGATTGCGGGGAAGGACCAGGTAGGCTGATCACATCCACCCTCCGAACCCTCACGGCTCGCGCAGAGCTGAACATGGAATTCTGCAGGTTGTCCGCGCCACCGACGTCGTTGTCGTTCCCGCCGGCACGCAGCACCAGTTCATCAACACCTCCAAGACGCAGCCGCTGGAGCTGGTGACGGTGTACTCGCCCGGCGAGCACGACCCGCAGACGGTGCACCAGACGAAGGAGGAAGGGGACGAGGAGGAGGAGAGTGGGAAAGACGAGGCGGCCGAGTGGAGCCAGCAGAGCAAGGGCTCGAACGAGGAGAAGGGGCTGGTGAAGGAGAGCGGGGGGCCGTATGAGGGCGGGGATGATGGGCGGCATGAGAAGTCGTGAGGGCAGTGGCGTGGAACAGGAGGTGCAAATCTAGAGTGTGTTGATGGATGTAGGATAGCGCCAGTATGAGGGAACGACGGACGTGCATCCACGCAAGTCACGTCGAAATTGTCCGGTCCTGCTGGAGAGCCCATATCCCGAAGGCGACTTGCGAGATGGCCTGCGCCATGGGGCAGAACGCCCTCTGCGGGCCCGCTACCCTACACGTCTGTGTCCGTCAGAGGTAGTCTGCGAGTAGTCACTCGCAGTGCCAGGAGCCGCGTGCGGGCGTGATCAGGTGAGGGGGGTTCAAACGCTCGAAGCTCACCATCCACAGGAGATCCATGGGCTCAGTGGATATAGCGCAAGGTACACGGAGAAATCGCTAGATCTCCTAGCCCTGCGCCTCTTCATGTGCCCTCCCGTGTAGGCCGCGATACTATGTGCCCGTCACGCCCGGAACGCCGGCCTCGAATGCAAAGTCTTTTCTGCCGACCGACGAGTGGAGCTCCTGTACCGCGTCTCGGCACCGGGGTGTTCGTTCCTGACGGCAGAGCGCAGGG